>LBNU01001015.1:6134-20774 GCA_014162995.1 Artemisia annua | reverse complement strand
GAAACAACCTACCCTAAATTATGATGAATATATGTAACGATACTTTTGGGTTATGTAACTAAACAAATATTAGTTTTGCTTTTACGTGAAAAGTTCATATTTATTTTTATTTCTAACAATCATCTGTATTCAAAACCATCATCTTCAACCACATTATAAAATATCTTTTCCACGAAAGGTTATTTTTTACAAAATAAAATGTCAAATATGACGATTTTTTTTAGCATTTATGTTGTCATATTTTGTCTTAATCAACATTTCGGCTCTTTGTGTATTTGCAAAAGAATCATGTGGTTCTTACAATATAAGTAGATCCCGTGACACGACATCGTATGTTTACTACAATTTTTATTTTGTGTATCAATTGAGAGATGGACATAAAACCCTTTAAACATGAAAATCCCTCGATCTTACATTTATTTTATCAACATTGTTAGAAATGTAAATATATGGAACATAAAAAAAGTATTAGAAACACATGGTCAATAATATAATATATGCCACTAGTCTAGTGTGACAAAATTATTTTGTTTTGTGCTTTAGTTTTATTGAAGATTCACATGGAAAGTGTCCTACCTTTTATTCATAGAATAAGAAGTGTGAATAAGTTGTTTTTGTTTGGTTTGGTTTTGTCTGGAATCATAAACTACTCGTTCTGACTTGGTCTTGATTTCACGAATCGACATCGAGTCACAAGCGTCATAGAACCAAACGAAAACAGCCAAAATGTTGTTTGATGAGCTTCACGATAACCATCTGAGACAAAATAGATCGAATATATTAATCGGTGTTAACTTGTACATATATATACATAACTAGATTGTATCTTATTCTAGACTGATACTAAATCGGGTACTAGCATAACTGAATTAAACCTACGAAGGTTGGTTCAATTGGCTTATGGAGTTTAGGCAGAACTGGCTACAAAGATTGGTTGAGTATCATCTGATTAACGAGTAACTTTTAGCATGGCTGGGACGTTAGATTGACTCATAAAAAATTTACGACGATAATAATCTGACTTCCTTTGACCCTTTAGACATGTTCAACCCATTTTATCTATTTCATTTGAAGCAAAAAAAATATTTCAGTTAACTCGTTTAAACTTTTAAGTATATAATACGAGTATGGGTATAGCCTAAAACCAAAGATTGTAAAGTAACAGTTTTGTGGTTTGAAGTCAGGAAAATTTCTTATATATAAATGAAATACAATTTATTTGTCATAACAAAATATCATTTTAGGAATTACCCTGCTGAGTATGCAATATAGTTTTAACTATCTGTAACAGTAACTAAGTGAGATCTAAATGCATAAAATCAGGTGACAAGAAGAAGGGATCACTGGAAGTAGTTCACAAACATGGACCGTGTTCTAAGTTCAGCGATGACGTAGTAAAACCATTGACCGTGGAAGAAATCTTTACCCATGATCAATCGAGAGTTGATTCTATCAGGGCTAGGTCAACCTTCAACAAAGGGAAAAAGGATACATTGGGCTCCAAAGCGACTCTCCCTGCAAAATCCGGTAGCACTATCGGATCGGGTAATTACATTGTGACTGTTGGATTAGGTACACCAAAAAAAGATTTGTCACTCATTTTCGACACAGGAAGTGATCTAACTTGGACCCAGTGTCAACCATGTGCCCGGTCATGCTATAAGCAACAAGAAACCATATTTGAACCATCTGCATCAACCACCTATAACAACATTTCATGCACCTCAACTGAATGTTCAGGACTCACTTCTGCAACTGGGAACACACCCGGATGCAGCTCATCGACGTGTGTTTATGGTATTCAGTACGGAGACCAATCTTTCTCGGTTGGATTTTATGCAACCGATAAGCTTACCTTGACTTCAAAAGACGTGATTGATAATTTTTATTTTGGGTGTGGGCAAAACAACCAAGGACTTTTCGGTGGTGCTGCTGGGTTAATAGGACTTGGGCGAGACAAGCTATCCATAGTGTCACAGGCCGCTAAGAAATATGGGAAAGTTTTCTCTTATTGTCTCCCATCAAAGTCTAGCTCTACAGGCTACTTAACATTCGGAAGTAGTAAGGCTGCTAAAGGAGTTAAATACACGCCACTGTCGACCTCACAAGGGGCCTCTTTCTATGGTCTTGATCTTAATTCTATATACGTTGGTGGAACGAAACTACCAATAAGTCCATCAGTGTTTTCAACATCTGGTATGATCATAGATTCAGGAACCGTTATCACAAGGCTTCCTCCTACAGCTTATTCGGCTCTGAGTAAGGAATTCAGAGCACAAATGACAAAATACCCCTTGACTAAAGCATTATCTATACTTGATACATGTTATGATTTTAGCAATTATACCACACTTACCTTTCCAAAAATAAGCATGCTTTGGAGTGGAAATACAAAGCTTGACATTGCACCTCAAGGGGTCTTTTACGCTAATGGTGTAAGTCAAGTGTGCTTAGCTTTTGCCGGAAATGGGGATGATTCTGATATAGGTATATTCGGGAATGTTCAACAAAAGACAATACAGGTTGTGTACGATGTGAATGCAGGAAAGGTAGGATTTGCATCTGGGGGATGTGCTTGAACACAAATGAAGTACAAAATTACAGCAATATGAAGGTATAAATACTTTAAAGATTCGATTCAGCGAAAAGATTGTTTGAATAAGGTATAGATTTAGATTATGTTGATTACCACTGCTTTTATATTCGAATTTACGCAACTAAAATGTAAATTCCTTGTTTCTATTTTCACTTCACGAAACATAGCTGTAAAACTCATACACAATTCGATTTGATAAACCGAGAAAACAATGCAAATCGTGAAATATGTATCATTGAATCAAATTGTATAGTATGATTTTATATGGTTTACATTTAGTTCCTGTTTTCTTATTCGTATCCTATATGGTTTACATTTAGTTCCTGTTTTCTTATTCGTATCCCTAGTTCCCTACAAACATTAAGAATGAATACAAAAAATACTATTCTGATACTATATATATATAATGCATTGACGTAAGCCAAAACCTACATTTGTTTTTAAATGAGTAAATTACATAGATGGTCCCTATGGTTTGCCCAAAGTTTCACCCACAGTCCCTGAAAGTTAAAAGTTGCACAGATAGTCCCTATCTCTGAAAAGAATAACACTAATGGTCCCTTTTTTAACTGTCGTTAAGTGACTTCCGTTATAATTTACACGTTAGTCCCTTTTGGTTAAATATCGTTGCATCGTTTATCCTTTATAATAACGGCCGTTTATAACTTAAAGTTTTTCAAAATTTTCTTACGTTTTCATACGTTTTCATCCGTTTTTATACGTTTTCATGCGTTTTAATCCGTTTTCGTCCGTTTTTCATACGTTTTCATCCGTTTTCATGTGTTTTTATACGTTTTCGCTCGTTTTTCTTACGTTATTGTCTGTTTTCCTACTTCATCCATTTTTATCCGTTTGGGTCCGTTTTTATACGTTTTCGCTTGTTTTTATATGTTTTCCTTTATTTTTCTTACATTTTCATACGTTTTTATCCGTTTTTATATGTTTTCATACGTTTTTATATGTTTTCATACGTTTTTATATGTTTTCGTTCGTTTTTATACGTTTTCTTACATTTTCATCGGTTATTTTTATGTTTTCATATGTTTTTCTCCATTTTTATCCATTTTTATTCATTTTCGTCCGTTTTTATACGTTTTGGTCCATTTTTATACGTTTTCATCCGTTTTATATGTTTTTGCTCATTTTCATCCATTTTTATCCGTTTTCATCCATTTTTTCCCGTTTTCGTCCTTTTTTATATGTTTTCGTCCGTTTTTCTTATATTTTCATACGTTTTATCCATTTTTATGCGTTTTCGTTCGTTTTTCTTACGTTTTCATCTGTTTTAATACTTTTTATCCGCTTTTATACGTTTTCGCTCATTTTTCTTACGTTTCATACATTCGGTCCGTTTTTATACATTTTCGTTCGTTTTTATATGCTTTCATCCGTTTTTCTTAAATTGTCATACATTTTTATCTATTTTTATACATTTTCGTCCGGTTTCATACGTTTTTATACGTTAATGGACCAAAATGTATAAAAATGGATGAAAACGTAAGGAAAACAGATAGAAACATAAGAAAACGTATAAAAATGGATAAAAACATAAGAAAAATAGAGCGAAAACATATCAAAACGGACGAAAACGTATAAAAATGGACGAAAACGTATAAAAACAGATGAAAATGAATAAAAATGGATGAAAACGGAAGGAAACGGAGAAAAACATATGAAAACATAAAAATAACCGATGAAAATGTAAGAAAACGTATAAAAACGAACGAAAACATATAAAAACATATGAAACGGATAAAAACGGATAAAAACGTACGAAAATGTAAGAAAAATAAAGGAAAACGTATAAAAACAAACGAAAACGTATAAAAATGGACCCAAACGGATGAAGACATAGGAAAACAGACAATAACGTAAGAAAAACGAGCGAAAACGTATAAAAACGCATGAAAACGTAAGAAAAACGGACGAAATCTTATAAAAACGGACGAAAACAGATTAAAACGCATGAAAACGTAAAAAAATTGATGAAAACGTAAGAAAAATTCGAAAAACTTTAAGTTATAAACGGCTGTTATTATAAAGGATAAACAATGCAACGTTATTTAACCAAAAGGGACTAACGTGTAAATTATAATGGAAGTCACTTAACGACAGTTAAAAAACGGACCATTAGTGTTATTCTTTTCAGAGATAGGGACTATCCGTGCAACTTTTAACTTTTAAGGACTGTGGGTGAAACTTTGAGCAAACCACAGGGACCATCTATGTAATTTACTCTTTTTAAATTGTATATCACATTCATCATATATGGTTCTTGATAAGCTAAAAAAAACGCCTTTCGCCAAAAGCTAGGCTCAATGACACTGCCCATCTCGTGAAAACGATGCCTAAGGACAAATTTTTCCTCTTGCCTCTGCTAGAGGTCAGTTGACTTAATTTCATACAAGACCAAAACTATGTGCTGCATTTTCACAAATACTACATTGTATGCATTTCATAATCAATAAATATCTTTGGAAGTAGAATCAAACAATCATAAGTCACGGAGTTATTTCATAAAAGAGATACTAGGTACTAGGTAGGGTGGAAACAAGCCGAGCTGAGTCTGAGCTTACTAAAGCTCGAGCTCGGCTTGTTTAAATTTTATAAAGCTCGAGCTTGAGCTCGGCTCGTTCAAGCCTTATTTTTTAAGCTCGAGCTTGGATCGTGGTATGTTATACAAGCTCGGGCTCAGTTTGAGCTCGGTTCGTTTATACGATTTGACAATGAAAATTTAAAGTTTGGCTCAAGCTCGGCTCGTAATATACGATTTGACAAAGTGTAATTTTTTTATTTTTTCGACCGGGGCAACCGGTTCGACCACCGGGTCAACCCGGGTTTTTATTAAAATTTTTTGAAAAAACAAAACCCGGCTGGGTTTCGAGAACCGGGTTGACCCGGGTCACTCAAAACCCGGCGGGTCTAATCGGTTAACCCGGTTTTAGAACCCGGGTTTGTTTGACCCGTTTTTTTGCAGGAACCAGTCGAACCGGTTAACCCGGCCGGGTCGACCCGGGTTTCAAAACATTGGCTAAATAGTGTGTTACTTTTCTTCTTTGTATCTCATGAGAACATAACTAATTTGTTTATGGAATCATCAACTGCAAGTCTATTCAACGAGTGGTAAAAAGGAGAAAGACAAACAACTATATAAAAATTAAACGACTGATATCAAAGTAATAAAAAAAACCAATGAAATACATATGTGAGATCAATACTTTAATAAAACGATTACTCCCTTAACAATAAACATAGAAAGGGGTTATTGTCTTAGAGAAACTATTTGACTATATTGGGTATATTTGTAATTAAATATTTTGGTTGAGAATATATGTAATTACATAAGTTTATTCGGGAATATATGTAATTTCCTCAATAATTTGTTACTGGTCTTTTAAAAAATTTAAATTAATTTATATCTACTGTATTTAACTAGTTATAATGCCCGCGCATGCGCGGAGTTTTTTCTAATATTTTGAATAATGTATTTTGACCGGTTGTAATTTAAATTCCAACATAAATCAGTTAATGCGGGTCATGTTTAAAGCTTATTTGTTATAATGTGTCTACTTTCAAATAATCTAATACGAAACGTGATAAATGGTTTGAGTGTCTCAAACTGTATAAAAGTAATCCAATATATTTTCTAAATGCATAACGGAAAGTAAGTTCAACGATTAACGAAATTAGAATGTGAATTTTAAATGCTATAACTTAAAGATGTTTGTTATCCTTATCGAGCTCTACACATGCAAACAACTCTTTAGTGGCCTTGATGCTTACAAATAACAAACCATACAAGATCAATCATAAAAGGCTTGAAAGCTCATTACTTCAGATTTATAGGCAATTTTAGAAAACTTGCCAAACGTTTAATATTAAACTAAATTTAGTTCTTTAAACTTGTACTAATAAATTAGCTGTAAAACAAAACAATATTACATCCAGTTAGAATAAAAACTAAACATCTTTATGAGTTCAATTTGTCAAATTATAACACCAAGTACCAGGTCTTCATTTGGATACATGATGAACATTACTGATCATGGTTCCCAAATACTTAGAGATCAAAATGAATTGAAAAACAATAGTGATATTTATTTAGTTATATCATATACATACCTAAAGGTATGAAGGTACCCATCATTCTCGTGGTGATATGACCTTTTCCAGCATCTGGTAATACGTTGAGTTCAATATCCGAGATTATAGCATCGAACTCATCATCTAATAAAGTATTGTTAGGACTTGATATCTCGGTGCCCCACTTTTGGTGCAATAGCCTCATGTTAATCCAAAAAAAGTACCTTTCAATCCTATGGCTACTTCAAGCCTTGTTTTCCATGGAAATGGTTGAGAACCCCTATAAACCAAAGCGAAATGTCTGACGGTCAAAATCAAACCACGCCCCAAATATATATATATATATATATATATATAAGAGCATAAAAACTTTATAGAAATAGCATCTTAACTTGTTAACTTTGTAAAAAAATATTACCTCCATGCCCCATGACCTGATATTCCATCAGTTCCACCTGATACACGAATACCTACAAACAACTGACCATTATTTTGATTACTAACAATAAAAACTAATAATGTCATATCATCCATATATAAACAAATCTTATTTTAAGACGCTGTTACATGTATATGTAAGCACGAAACACCATATATCATGTAAATTTGTGAATGTAGTTAATCATGAAATGTGTATCTTTCATCAAGATCACTTATTCTTTACACATCAATGAGCACCTAAACTCAATGTAGTTACAGAATCAAATAATCATCACCAAGGATCCATATTATTCAATTACATGAAATCAGCCTCATGCAATTAAAATCAAAATGTGTTTACTAAACATGTTTCTAATAGGCCCAAATAAATGGATGGAGGGATTTAGAGTAAGAATATAGAAGGAAAATTAGTTCTATTGCAATTACCAAAAACTGGTTCTCTATGAGATTAACACAAACGCCCATTTAGATTCATATGGCCTAGTATGCCCCTATCACTAACTTCTGAATTTGGATTACAATTCTTTCACATAATGTAGTAACTGATATATATTTAGTATGCATTAACACGTCTTACTGTTCGAATGAAGGGAGCAACCTGAATGAGAAGACTAATCATCTTTTGCAACTAATCGGTTAGTATCAGTTCCTTATGTGGAGCGCTTCGAGAGGAAAAAAACATAGCTAATAGAATCTGCAATGATGGAAGAAATACATATATGAAGTTTGTAATTTGTCAACTATCAAAAAAGAAAGAAGAAGAGTAACGGCCTTCTCTAGATAAGACTATAGTTATATCCTAAGTAACCAAATGGAAAGAAAAAGGTAGAGATGGGAAAATCTAGTCATTTACTTATTAATGGGTTGATTCAGGTTATGTTTTATCTCTAACGGGTAAAATAACTTATTTATTGATATCATTGATAATAGTCATGATTCAATGAAGAAGTCTAAAATATGACAAACGATGAAAAAAAGACTTCTCAGCCTCGTCTCACACTTCTCAAAGGGATTCATGCATCCCGAAAACTCAAAAATGATCATAAAATACACATAATAAATGTGTTTAATTGGTCATGAGCAGTTGATTACATGATTGGTAAAAAGGGAAAGAAAAGGATAGTATTAATGTTCTAAAAGTAAATTATATTGTCAAGTGAGGAGCTTCCCGAATACACGTAATTAGAGTGTATGCTTATATATTGAAGTGTATTTTGGTGATTTTTATTATATTAGGCACTTGATGAAGTTGAAAACTTGTGGCATACAATCACTGAATCGAGCAAAACTATAGAATGAATCTTTTATATAATAAAGCCTCAATTAAATGCAGCTCTCTACAGGTACATACCTTAAGCTTCAAAATATTATTTCTAATGCCTCATGTTCAATTTCCTGAAAGCAAAGGCAAGTATACTTTGACACATTTATACGAAGGATGAACTCCATAATCCTCTGTATACTCCATTACATGCTGAAGTTCGACAATAATAAATTGATGTTGACTAAAAAACTTTAAATGCAATGAACTTTGCATTCAATATTTTTAGTAACTACCAATAACAGTTTAAGAANTGAATCGAGCAAAGCTATAGAATGAATCTTTTATATAATAAAGCCTCAATTAAATGCAGCTCTCTACAGGTACATACCTTAAGCTTCAAAATATTATTTCTAATGCCTCATGTTCAATTTCCTGAAAGCAAAGGCAAGTATACTTTGACACATTTATACGAAGGATGAACTCCATAATCCTCTGTATACTCCATTACATGCTGAAGTTCGACAATTATAAATTGATGTTGACTAAAAAACTTTAAATGCAATGAACTTTGCATTCAATATTTTTAGTAACTACCAATAACAGTTTAAGAAGGTTACCTCGAGGTACTTTCTCTAATTTCCAGCAACCAGAAGATCCTTTAGCAGCACCGAATAATTAAGTAGAATTGTTAATTTCAGCACACGTTTCCATTATTATAAAAAGATACCTGCATGTCTCAAGAAAGGGAGAATTATAGTCATATAGTGTGATGCTAATCAATTGCATCGAGTATAAAAGTCAATCACCTTCATCATGGTATCAGTCTTCCCAAATTTTCCAATTGAATGCAGAACCTGATCAAGATCCTATATATGTTTTATTGAATGATGGCATACCTTGTGCATTTGTAACCAAAAATACACATCAGCAAAGCCTGTAAAAAAACACCTATGAATAACAATTATAAAAAACCTGTAAACTTCACAGTAAACATGTTTATTTGATTATTTGAGCCATCGATTAAAAAAAAATAACAAAAATAACTTAAACTTTTTAAAAAGATTGATATACCTCTTCACTAATTGTGTCGATATTTTGCTTTATTGATTAATCCTTCATCTGCGATTGATAATTAATTGCATAAAAAAAGTATCAATTTGTGAAAAAAAACTGATTAACTGACAACCTTTATATAAGCTAACAAAAGAACAAATGAACATAAAATTAATATGATTCTTACCCTGTTTGTTTGCATTGTTACAGCAAATGTCTCACCTCTTCAAAGTCACCTTGTTCAGCCATATCTATCGCAATCTTGCAGGTAGTCCATTTATCTTTTTCAGAATTGACTTCTTTAAGATAAGATACGGCCATTATGAAACCTGCAAAAAAAATAGTGAAAATTATGATGGAATTGAAGAAAGTGATGCTAACAGATACATTAAGGTAAAATTCATATTTCATTGAATAAATGTTCACATTTTCGGTTAATATGCAAGATACAAAAAAGTCCAATCTTGTCAAACAATACCTCATCTGGATTCCCTATAATCCAACAAAAAATTACATTGCTACACGGATTAGAAAAGACCAAAGAAAGAACCCTAATTTATTAACCTGTCCATATTAATAAAAAGATTTCCGAAAACTGGGATTCACAATAAATATTAATATCTGTTTTTCCAAATTTTTATGAGGGGTTTACTTACATAATCAGCAAAATTCTGGATAGGTGCTTTTGACATTTGTGTGGTCTCGACCAAAGAAATGATATGGCTCAAAATCGTGTCAGAGCCAATTTTGGTTGCCCGTACATGGAGTAAATCGTTAAAATTTATCAAAACTCCGATCACCAACGAATCTACCTCCTTTACAGCATGTGCATATTCACCCGTAACCGTACTTCCGTTCACATGACTTGAATGCCAGACAACATGACCATCAACATGAACCTTTTTACCCGGAAGAGCTTTTAATACATTACCAGGCTGAATCAACAATGCATCTATTTAATATACTGAGTCACAACCGAAGGATGCCACTAATCACTTGATATTAATAATTTAATATCATTACTCAGTATATGTTTTGATTCCAATTAACGAACTTATAACATAGCTTCGTCTAACGTCTAACGTCTAACGAATTTGTAATATACATAAAGCACTTATGTTTATAATTGTCTATAACACATCTAACATCATCCCCTAAGACCCTTCTACCACTTATGTTTATAATCGTGAATCTACTATTTTAAGGATAAATCTCTTAAGCCCGTTATGGCGTGCCCTATAAACATGCTTAAAACCTGAACCAAGTAAATAATCTAAAGAAAAAATCAAAAGTATACCTACTGTAACAATAGCAACATTTTCCTGGTGTGTCATAATTTACAGTTGATTCCATTAACTGAGATATAGCTTGCACACAAAACATATTTGCAAATGTTGTGGCAGTTTCAATTCCAACATATAGCATATAGTCCAGCCTTTTTTTTCTTCATAAAATCATAGGTAGAATCTATGGTCATAAAATAAAAGAGACGGATTCGTCAAAATCAAAGATTGCATAGAGGAACTTCATTCTTTACTATTGCAACTTCAAGTACATGATTTTCAAGAATCGGTTAGGTAGTTTATATGATCATGAAACAAAGATTATCCTAACCCATACACATATGTAAATAATAAAACATCACAGTACTAACCCATACACCTTAAAAACACAGGAATATAAAGAAATTGGATCAAAAGAACCTTTATTTAATCAACCTTCAGTTTCTAGCAATAAAAATAGCATAGCCTAATTAATGTATAAATAAATGAAATCTCAAACACCAATTGAAAAAAATAATGTATTGTACCTCCTTTGTGAAGCCACGAATAAGCATGAATGACCCATGATCGCTCGAGTTTCAAAAACGTGATAATTGATGAGTTCGATTTTGTTTTGGTTAATTAAGGGTTTGTTGGTTGACTTCGGTTTTTTTATTTTATTTATTTTTTATTTATTTATTTTTTTTTGTGTCGATATATGATGAAATCCTGAAAGGGACCGGCTGTGTTTGATTGTGGTTTTGTTTTTCAAATTTTGTGTTTAAACCCTTGAAAATATTGTAGATTCACCCCACCTTTTTAAAGTTTTCTGTTTTCATACTTTTGACACATATAACTTTTCACTCACTTTTCACCTAAAAACGAATTTGCAATTTTTTTGGGTTAAATTAGGAAATATTTAAGGCTTTTTTTATTAAAAATCTTTAAAATAAAAGATAAAATAAAAAATTTATTAATTAATAAGGAATGATTTGATTGAAAAAGTCCCCACTAGGGGTTTTGTTTTATTAGGAAAAAGATGTTCTAGTTGGAATTATTATAATTAAAGTTCTTGTAAAAACTTATAATGTTTTTTTTGGCAGACAATTAAAATGAGATGGAGGGAGCATATGTCAATACTATCATGGTACGTGTTCAATGTGACGAGGGTGATTTATTTTTTATAAGTTGAGTTGGGTGTCGAGAACATGGTGAGAAAAAGGAATTTCTCTCTTTAAACACGCGACAACGTAGCGTCGCAAGAAAAAGGAAAAATGATCTGTCGTACAAAAAGAGGGTCTGTTGTTTTGTTTTAGCCATTGCGACATAGGTGTTACTGCTGGGGTGGCAATTTCTGACCCGACACGAAACCCGACCTGAAACCGACACGAAAATTAACAGGTTCAGGTTGAGTCTAAATAGATTTCAGGTCGGTTTTGGGTCGACCCATCTGACCCGTTTATTAAACAGGTCAGGGTCGGGTTGAAAATAAATTAAACGGGTCGACCCGCCAACCCGTTTAAGATTTTTTTTATTTAATTAAAATTTATTTATATATATATATATTATATGGGTTAAATCGGTTAAACGGTTCGACCCGCAAACCCGTTTAACCTGTTTAACTCGTGTAATGTGCCAACTTTTGTATATAAAATGGGTTAAATGGGTCAACCCGAAACCTGTTTAACCTATTCAACCCATGTAACCTATTTAACCCGCCAACCCAAGTATATATATGGGTTAAATGGGTCGGGTTCGGGTTATGTGTAAACAGGTTAGGGTTGACATAGCTGACCCGATAATTTAAATGGGTCAGGTTCGGGTTGGGGTTTTCTGACCCGCCAACCTGTCAACCCGAACCCGCCAACCCAAACCCGACCCGAATTGCCACCCTAGTCACTACTGTGAGTTTATCCTTTGCTACTGAAATAATTAAGGTTCAAGACTCATCAATTTTTTAAACAATTTATGGATTTCACAAAGATAAATGCTCTAGATGTGTGACATATATATTTAAGAAAAACCTTTTAATAGGTTATCGAGTTCTATAGTCTTGTTGTTCGAATAAATACTGTTGGGTTTATAGATTTAATGAGACAAAACAAGAAGAATGAAAACAAGAGGGACTTAATGTGACAAAGGATGAAACTTCATATGCAAGAAAAAGATTACTACGGATCTTTTTATTATTTAGCAATATTCTTTGTAACCCTAATTCTGTATTATATAAATAGAATACAGGGAATTGGTTTTTACACAAGTCTTCCACAATGTAATATTAATGTAAAGGTGTGTGTGTGTGTCTAGGGCGTGGTTCATTGTAAACGCCTAGACTAGAGTTAGTTGTTCGATACCTTCAAGATCTGAGATGTCTTAGATCCCTGTTACAGTTAGGTAACACATTATATTCTGATCAAATATAATTGGAGGTGATGATGGTGAAAAACCTTGTGTCAATAACTTTGATTTGTTCTATTCCGCTGCATATTGTTATTATCATTGTTATTGTTAAACCCTAAGGCTCAAAACGATCCAAGAAACTATTATTACCAATGATCTTAGTTTCTACAAGTGGTATCAGAGCTTGGGGAGCTCGTTACCTAGGGATTCACAAGGTTTTGTTTGTTGAAGATTGAAGAAAACAAGAAAAAAATTCGAATTGGTTACAATTTTCGCAACTTTCTGCAGAGCTGTTTTGTACAGGAGATTTTTCCTTCGTTAACCGTTGGATCGGGCTGAAATTTTTACTGGAGGTTCTCTACATATCAAGGAAGAATTCCACCGGAGGGATCTTTGATTTGAGCTCCCAATAAAAAGATAAAAATTCTCAAAGTCTGCTACAGAAACATATTATGTAAGTCGAATTTTTAGGGTTTTCTTTATATCAACTTCTTTGATTTCGGTTTCTATTGAATAAATTCATCATAGAAGTTGGTTATACGATGTTTGGTGTCTAAAGATTCATGAAAGAGAGCAGCTATGGTTGTGTATNAAAAAAAAAAAAAAAAGAGCTATCCTTTATGTTGTTCCTAATTCGTATAATGGTGATGAAATCCTAGCTAACGTGGATTATGGTTTTATTCGTACTGATTTGATATCATGGGTCGGTAAAGCTATGATGGAATGTTATTGGATGATAATATATTACCAACTGCTAAGGATGTATTTGTGACGTGCTGCTGCTGGTGATTTTTTTAATTGTGTTTGTGGGGCAGATCTCGGTTTTAGTGGGTCTGATAGAAATTTGTCGTTGGTACAAATTTGTTAACTTTTGCAAAGATTGACATGGTTGGTTGCTTGGTTGCTTCAACTAAAGTTTACCTCGTACTCGTTAATGCTCATGATTGGAATTCGATTGGTGGAGGAGTATTAAGTTCTAGTCATGTGCAATAAAGAATTATAAGGCTTGGTCAGAGTCTGCTGCTAAATTGATTCTACTGCTGGTAATACTACTCTACTGCTAGTTTTACTACTCTGCTGCTAGTTGTAATTTACTCTACTGCTAGCTTCGAGACTCTGCTGCTACGCATATTGGTTTCTACTGCTGTACTTATTGTATGTGGTTCGACATAGTAGCATGATTTACGAGTAGTAAGGGGAAGTATATGGTTTTTGGTTACACACACGGGAAGGTTGGTTGTTCACACACACAAGATGGTTATTTGGTTATTGTTCTTAAAAGTTTTTAAAGGCTCACATTAATTTTCTTATTGGAGGAGGGGAGTATTTGTTGCTACTTTGATGATGCAGTGGAATTTTTCAAGGTTGTGTCTTATTATATCTTAAACGGTCTTACAACGTTTAAAGATAACTTGTTTGTTTATACGGTGGTGACAACAAATTGGCGAATCTAGCAATGTGTGATTTTTCTTATGATGCTCTATGCACACATTGGCTATCACTTAAAGGAGTTACATTGTAGTGCTCAGTGTCTCACAGAG
>LBNU01001014.1:15320-37519 GCA_014162995.1 Artemisia annua | reverse complement strand
TTTTCCGCTGCAAACTCTATTTACTTTTCCGCTGCAACTTTGACTAAAGAGTACTTGTACTCTAAACGGTTTGTAAATCGAATGATATGTTTTGGTCACATTTCAAACGTCCCGAGTTGTGGTCGTTTACTATAAATGTGCCTGGTTTCTATTTTCGTAATACCCCCAGCACGATAGCTGCCATATTTGAGTTGGGGGTGTTACACAGTCTATATCCTGCACCTACACCAACTCCACAAACGCCTCAAATGCCACAAACACCTGATTCACCTACACCACAAACGCATGATCCTCCAATTCCACAGCCCACTGGTTCGATTCACCCCATGGTCACCCGTGCTCGTGTCGGGATTACTCGTCCCAATCCTTGTTATGCTGGTCATGTGTCTACGATTTCTCCTTTACCTCGGTCTCCTAGTGATGCGTTTCGTGATCCCAATTGGCAAAATGCTATTTGTGATGAGCATGATGCACTTATTAAAAACAAAACTTGGACTCTTGTACCAAAACCCCCAGATGCGAATGTTATCCGTAGTATGTGGCTGTTTCGTCACAAGTATTTAGTAGATGACACTCTAAGTCAATACAAGGCTCGTCTTGTGGCCAATGGTAGTAATCAGATAGAGGGTGTGGATGTTGATGAGACTTTTAGCCCGGTTGTTAAACCCGGCACTATTCGGACAGTTCTTAGTTTAGCTATTTCTCGACATTGGCCAGTACATCAGCTGGATGTCAAGAATGCTTTTTTACATGGGGATTTGGCAGAAACAGTTTATATGTATTAGCCACCTGGGTTTCGTGATCATGTTCATCCTGATTATGTATGTTTATTGCAGCGTTCGCTGTATGGTCTTAAGCAGGCTCCTCGAGCATGGTTTCAGCGCTTTGCTAATTACATCACTACTGTTGGCTTTTCTCCTAGCTGTTGTGACTCCTCGTTATTTATTTATAAACAGGGTGATGATACTGCATTTTTGTTACTCTATGTGGATGATATTGTGCTCACTGCTTCGTTTGATGGTTTATTATAGCAGATCATTGCTTCTTTACATAAGGAGTTTGCTATGATAGATTTGGGTGCTCTTAATTATTTCTTGGGTGTTTCAGTTACGCGTGACTCTTCAGGTATGTTTTTGTCACAGTGCAAGTATGCTATGGAGATATTGGAGCGTGCACATATGGTTGGTTGTAACCCTTCTCGGACTCCTGTTGACACAGAGTCTAAATTGGGTGATGATGGTGATCCGGTTTCTGATCCTAAGTTATATCAGAGCCTGGCTGGTTCTCTACAGTATCTTACCTTTACTAGACCTGATATTTCATATGCAGTGCAACAGGTTTGTCTTTTCATGCATGATCCTCGGGAGCCTCACTTCTCGGCTCTTAAGCGCATCTTGAGGTATGTTCGGGGTACATTAGAATATGGTTTGCAGTTGTTTTCTTCATCAACTTCTTCATTGGTTGCTTATTCTGATGCTGATTGGGCTTGATGCCCTACTACTCGGAGATTGACTTCTGGCTATTGTGTTTTTCTGGGCAACAATCTTCTCTCCAGGTCCTCTAAGCGTCAACCGACGTTGTCTCGTTCCAGTGCTGAGGCAGAGTATCGTGGGGTTGCCAATGCTGTTGCTGAGACTTGTTGGTTGCGGAATCTTTTACGTGAGTTACACACACCTTTGTCTTCTGCTACGCTGGTATATTGTGATAATGTTAGTGCAGTTTACTTATCTTCTAACCCGGTTCAACATCAACGTACGAAACATATAGAGATTGATATTCATTTTGTACAGGATTTGGTTGCTGCTGGTCAAGTTAGATTGCTTCATGTACCGTCACGTTATCAGTATGCAGATATTTTTACTAAAGGTTTACCATATGCTTTGTTTCAGGAATTTAGAACCAGTTTGAGTGTCCGGTGTCCTCCCGCTCCAACTGCGGGGGAGTGTTAGTCGATATATTCACAAGTTAGAGTCCATGTAATATTAGTATGGGCTAAGGCCCGAGGTCTAGATTGTTCCTTGTAATGGTATTTATATACCGGATGATTCACATTAATAAACTCACGATTTACCCTATTATCCTACACCTTGGAACTCCTACCAAGTAAGTGGTGAGCAGTTAATAGTCAACGCCAAGCAAGTTAGATCATTCAAAGACAGACCTGATATGGCCCTATCCGCGACACAATAACAGGCTTGGCCAGCCCGGCCTGGCATGGTCTGAAGCCTGACTTGTCCAGTCCATGTAACAATAATAATAGACAATCATAGACTTACCAAAGGCAGGGGTTCGACAATAAATGAATGCTATACCCACATAACAATTCCATTAAAAAATTCACACGTTGATGTGTCAGAGTGTGATCGGTCTAATCAAAGAGAAAGAGAGAAAGTATAGTAAAATAGACCAATCACTTTCTCACACATCAGCGCGCGTGGATTTTTTTTTGTGAAATTTTTATGTGTGTNGGGCTTGATTCCCTACTACTCGGAGATTGACTTCTGGCTATTGTGTTTTTCTGGGCAACAATCTTCTCTCCTGGTCCTCTAAGCGTCAACCGACGTTGTCTCGTTCCAGTGCTGAGGCAGAGTATCGTGGGGTTGCCAATGCTGTTGCTGAGACTTGTTGGTTGCGGAATCTTTTACGTGAGTTACACACACCTTTGTCTTCTGGTACGCTGGTATACTGTGATAATGTTAGTGCAGTTTACTTATCTTCTAACCCGGTTCAACATCAACGTACGAAACATATAGATATTGATATTCATTTTGTACGGGATTTGGTTGCTGCTGGTCAAGTTATATTGCTTCATGTACCGTCACGTTATCAGTATGCAGATATTTTTACTAAAGGTTTACCATATGCTTTGTTTCAGGAATTTAGAACCAGTTTGAGTGTCCGGTGTCCTCCCGCTCCAACTGCGGGGGAGTGTTAGTCGATATATTCACAAGTTAGAGTCCATGTAATATTAGTATGGGCTAAGGCCCGAGGTCTAGATTGTTCCTTGTAATGGTATTTATATACCAGATGATTCACATTAATAAACTCACGATTTACCCTATTATCCTACACCTTGGAACTCCTACCAAGTAAGTGGTGAGCAGTTAATAGTCAACGCCAAGCAAGTTAGATCATTCAAAGACCGACCTGATATGGCCCTATCCGCGACACAATAACAGGCTTGGCCAGCCCGGCCTGGCATGGTCTAAAGCCTGACTTGTCCAGTCCATGTAACAATAATAATAGACAATCATAGACTTACCAAAGGCAGGGGTTCGACAATAAATGAATGCTATACCCACATAACAATTCCATTAAAAAATTCACACGTTGATGTGTCAGAGTGTGATCGGTCTAATCAGAGAGAAAGAGAGAAAGTATAGTAAAATAGACCAATCACTTTCTCACACATCAGCGCGCGTTGATTTTTTTTTGTGAAATTTTTATGTGGGTCTTGCATTATACAACAAAAATGTACAAAAAACATGTCTCCTCTTTTGGAGCTACTTTTGCCTCTTATATATCTTTTCCAAGAAAGATTTCAATACTGCTCGTAGTGCTTTGCTTGGGTGAGCTTCGATTGATGTAATTAACTCCTCATGAGTCGACTTCTCATAATCTTCGTAGGCACCCTATGCAATATCCAACAAATGGGGTAAGAGAAACATGTGTGGTCTTCCTGTATAGAAACACATGCGGAAAAAGGCAGCAATAAGATACCTGTAGGTTAAGCGTATGGTATAGTTCCTTCACTTTAGCTACCTTGTCTAGATCCTTTCTTCCATAGTTTTCCTATTAAATTTCGTGGTAATTAAATTATTTTATGAAAGATATAGGCGCATTTTCAAACATGGGACACATCTTTTTCATGCTTACGTTTAGAATTTTCTTTTGTTCCTCATTGGCAAGTTCAAGTGCTTTCGCAATCAGCCACGAACACTTGCAGTCTTCGATATCTGTTCCAATCTGATACAATGGCACAAATCGTGCATAAGTTGTGGTATGTTAAGAATGCATGATCATTTAAGATGAATGATATTAGCGGACTAACCTTGCCAACCACCTTGGGATCACCAAAAGTGTCAAAATAATCATCCTACAACAATTCAGATGTTATTATATGTGTAATAATTGTTCAAATTCGTGAATAAAGAAGCATTTTAATATTATTATTATTTTTTTTCTTCAAAAAGCATTAATATGTCAAGATTAATCGAGAATTCATATATGACTGCAAATGATGGATCACATTACCTGCACTTGATAATAGATACCCATCTCAACAAGAATGTCTTTCACTTGAACATGATCTTCCAGATTCTCTCCAATCATAAGGAGGGCACACGCGACCTTTCAGCAAATATACAGATGACAGATATATGCACAACCATTTGCAAAAATTGAAAAACTAAATTTAGACCAACCAAAACAAATAAATGTACTTACTGGAAGGTAAAATGAGTAATAAGAACATTTGTATTGAATAATCCGTCGGTTACTACACGACAAACATATATGGTATCATGTACTTGAGATCAGAAGATGCAAAATATTCATTTTAGAGATCAAAAAAAGTGTACGAAAACTGTACAGTTGACATTGTCACTTACAGAGACAAAGAATAATTTGAGAGACCTTTCTCTCCAACAAGTGTAGTAATGACATCAATCATTTGTCCAGAGACTGTTTGAAATTCTGCCTGCTCAATAATCAAGTTACGGTTAATATGGTATTATAAACCACGTTAATATATCGAAATATGGTATTATAAATCATGTTAAGTAGAATCCAAGTTACGGTTAATTAATATAGTATTATAAATCTTGATTATATATATATCGAAATATTTGTAACTTGAAACACACCTCGTTGAAGAGGTCCAATAGGTGCACGTAATAAGCCTTTGCTTGGAAATGTTTCTTTAGGATTCTGGTGACATGGCTGCGAAGTAGGACACCATCATTTACAGCAATCATACCAACCTAAAAGCAAGTTTTTCAGACTCCGTGTTCAGATTATATTACCGACTTCTAAAATAGAAAGATATAAATTCTCACTATAGTCACACCTCAGGTAGTCTGAACCAACAGGGCTGACCTCTCCGATAGTGGGAGCCATCCATTATGTCATCATATAATAGATAATACGCTTGAAGCTGCAAACATCAATATCATGACTAGGATGCTTGTGTTTTGAAAAACAAATTTGGCACAAATTCATTTGAATAGTGAATCTTATTATTACCCATTCAATGCACAAACCAAGCGTACACACGAGAAAGGCTTCATCATCTGTAAGTTCTTCTCTCTTAAGCAACTGATAGCTGTCCACCACAGAAAGTCCTCGGGTCATCTTTCCTGCATACATCAAGTTTTAATGTAAATAAAGAATTATTTAGTACCTTTAATTCCGCTTTGAAAATTTAGGATTGGTCCTGCAGCAAATTAAAGATGCCCGGCCACAAATAAGAAAGACAATTTTTTTTTTTTTTTTTTTAAATTTATTTACGCATATACAGGAATGGAAAAACTGATCAATTCTACCTCCAGGTACAATGTAGTCAATCATCTGCATAAAATAAGCAAAAATACACGATTAAAGTAGGATATGAAGTAGTTTAGTTTTACTTTTGAATATTATCGGGTATATTGTTAAAACCGATTGCATGGATCAAATATATTTTTGTTCTTTATGCAGCGGCAATACTTCACATCGATTAGTCTAAAAATGTTTTGGGATTGAATTAGTTGCTTCTAGGGATCAAATTCTAATTTTCAACACTATCGTTTCAAGTATTTAACCAATAACAGGGTTATAACTGTTAACACGATTAACAAACTATTGTCAGTTTGGCACTACTAAAAGTTTTTAGTGATACTTTTTAAAGAATGTGTTGGTATTATAATTTTGGGTTCTATCAACACTTTTTATCAATACTTTTTGTTAAACAAGGCAATAATTTATTCTTACATTTTTTTGTGTCACAATAAATAGGTACTTATTGTTGTCAGTACAATATACTATGTAGTTTAGTTTTGTCACAGGTTGTATATAGGTTTGTCAGATATCGGGCAGCATTAAGTAGTTTGTTATATCAGCTTTGGGGAATGTCCGAACCTTTGGTTGTATTCTTATGATGTGTACAAACATTTGGAAAGATTAACATAATTCACTTTTGCATCAAAAAAAATAAATAGGTACTTACTGTGTCGCACTCTTATACTCGTTTTTTATGTTAGTGACACTTTATCTATGCGTAGTTTTCTTGTAGGGTTTGTAATACTTTCCAAGTCTAGCAAAAATCTTAGTCAAAAAACTATCAGCACACTTTATCTTAAAATTCACATGCAAGTCCATCTAATACAATGCAAGTGATTATTTAACAATCTCCAGTCAATACTATCAGCAAACACATAATTAACAATAAATTATTCAAGTGAGGTGGTGAAGAACACACCCGGAGAATCATACCTTGTCAACCCACTGACGAGAAACGTCGTCAAACGCGAATGCAGGATCATGAATCAGCTCTGACTTGAGTTGGTCATAAACTTGCATGAACTTGGACTTAAGATCATTGCTCATTGTTGTTGAGAGTAAAGGATCCGACGACCGTTGATGACAATGTAACACATTCTTAGGTTGCCCAACAGATGGCCGAGAAGAGGCATGCCAAGGTGCCCATTTGGATGTAAGATAGCCACCTATCACTACTCTGCAAAAGATTTTAATAATATTAATTAGTTACTTTAGCTGATAGAATCAGTAAGCAATCAATCAGTACCTGTTAGAGAATGCCATTTGCTAACAGATTCTTAGCCAGCTTGGGCTCTTTCATCAACTTGTGTAAACATTTTGTAGACGTGTTCTACTATACAGCTAGTCATTAATATATTATTTTCGAGTGTCATTTGGGTTTATAGGAATCTAATAAATAAATGAAATTGACCCGGCAGTGTCGGATCTAGCTTGAACTGAGGGCATGCACAAACTTTTAGTAGTGTAAAGTTAAGTACTCCGTATTTGTTTTTTCCAGTGTTGCAAAAACCGGCTGAATCGGCCGATTAATCGGCGATTAATCGGTAATCGGCCCAGGACCTTAGAGAGAATTCCACGGAAATCGGTCGATTAATCGGCCGAGTCAAGAAAATCGGCCGATTAATCGGTAAAAAATCGATAATCGGCCCCGGACCGCCTCAGTACCGATTCACGATTTTTGCAACATTGGTTTTTTCTCAAATGTGACTATAAAATACACTAAAAGTTTGAAGAATAAGGCAAATGAGGCTTAGGTTAAATAGTCAATGAGTTATATTTATGTGTGGCCCAGTTGTTGTGATGTAAGATATAAGGCCCAAATTTACTCAAAATTCCTTCGCATATCTGATTTTAACATTGCCTTAATTTTTTTTAACTTTCTTTTTTCTTTTGTTTCATTAGGTTAATCATGTTTACTTTTGATTTCACTATAATCTAAAAATTATGATTTTCATTTTGTTTTGATGTTTGTTTTTTTAGAGATTTTTTAATATGAAAGAGTTAAGAATTAATGTTATTGCAATTATATGAGATATGCTTTAGTTTTTGGGTTATCAACAAAACCAAATCCTGCTAGGTTAGGTGCAAATAATTTTGAAGTGGTTACGTCAATCTTTTGAAAAAGAGTAAGTTGAGATTGTGTGACGATGAGTTCAAATATCGTAGTTAGTCGGCAACAAAAATAGAAACTTTGTTTACCCAGAAAAACCAAATCGAAACTCGAATCTGACTAACCAATAGTGTCTCAAATATACCAAACTTAACAAACCAAATCAAATGGATCTGGTGAGAATAAAGAGAAGATGTGGTCCGTTCTACTAACATGGATCGCATAATGTTTAATGATTTTTGTTTCATATTTATTATATATTTGCAAAAGATTGCGTTGATATGTCAATATGATGTATTTCCAGTTTATTATTATTTTTTTTTCAAAAGATTATCTTTGAAGACATTTTACTACCTTTTTATGCTGTATTTTAAGTATTTTGTTCATTAATATTTTGGCCGTTTGGTCCATTCATCACACAATCAAACCTTCAAACAACATTTACCAAATTTGAAAAAGAGTCGGAGTAGATGGTTTGATCCCTCTTTTTTCTTTTTTCTCGATATAATTTTCTTTTTGCAGGTGGCCATCATTGTTCAACGTCTGCTACCTCTATTGCGTGTTTATTATTCAAAAAGCTACTTGCGACTATAGTTTACTCAAAATCCGGACTGGACTGACCCAGTTTCCGGACCCCTTGGATTACACTGGCAAGATCCCTCTGGTAAGGGATCCGGCGGAATAAGATGAATAGTGAACCATGTTGTCGATAAATAGTGAGTCATTTCTCCTTTGTTTCTCACTCATTCTTGTATATCTCTTCTCTCATTCTTATATCTCTCTAACCTCAGATCTAAAGATCATTATTGTGGCTTTCTTTCTTCTTGTGTTTCTCAAGGTTCTTCTTACAAGACGAGATCACGTTTCTTACACATGAGTAATCCATTCTTCAAAGAGGAGAGTTTGCTAGACTTCTTCATCACCTCAAGACCACTGAGTTGTTTCTTGTTGTTGATACATCTTCTTGTATTCATAAAGCAGTTGTGTATCAAGACCACTGAATTGTTTCTTGTTGTTGATACATCTTCTTGTATTCATAAAGCAGTTGTGTAGTTGTGTTGGATTGGTTCTTCCGTGTAAAGGACCCAGTATTTAGCTTAGTACCGGAAAAAGTGTAAGCGGCATTGTGATGTTTCTCCGCCAGTTGAAGGAGCTTATTCACATAGTTGCTTAAGAACTATCAAGTTGGATACTCGGGGAATGGAGTAGCGCAAGGAAGGTGTACAGCCGAACCACTATAAACCATTATGTCACGCTTCTATCCTTTTTCTCTATTTACTATTCTTGTATTTAACTCTTTTCATACTAACTTGCATTATCTGTATCTCAACATCTAAGGGTTTCACATACTATCAATCTAAAAGTTTTTGTAAACTAAATTTAAATTGGTAAAAACTATTCAACCCACCTTCTGGTTTTCTATAAAATCTGCTTATCTGGTTTTTAGTGTATGTTAATGTTTTATTGTTTATTCCTTAGTATAATTGTACTCCCAAGCTTAGGTTATGTGTTATGATTTTTTATGCACTAAAATCGTTAACATATAAAAATATTATTTTTATAGTCTTAGAATAATTGTATTGTACCCTAAGATAAAAATATATTGTAAAGAATAACATAATCATTATCATTATTTTCTTATTTTTTTGTAAAATGATAATTCTACCCTTAACTAATACATTACTATTTTTATAAAGTTATAATAATAATTCTAAAAATAAAAATAATATGGTAATATCGATCAAATTTCTTTATCTATATGTAAAATAAAGGTTTATCTAACGATTTTCATCGAGACATTAGTTAAGGTTAACAAAATGGCTATTTACGGCCACGTTCTTAATGAATTTCCTAGGAATATTGTCACAAATGTTATTAAGAATATGGAACCACCTAAGCAAGCTATATATAGGGTTGAGATTGGTTAGAAGACTAAGTTTGCATATCAACCAAAGGCACCAAGAAGAATGAAGGTAATTAATGATAATAATTATACTTCGGTTCCTTCTACATTTAACTCATTTGATGTTTTAAGCTCTTTGGCGGATAGGGAGGAAAGAGAGGGTCTTAAATCCTCTAGTACATAAGAGGAGAGAAAAGTGGAAGGTAATGAGAAAAAGGGTATTGGTAGCCCAAGTACTACATCTCTGGCTGAAATGATAAATGAGGTAGCAAATCAAATTCTTGATGGGAAGCTTGTGCTATTGGGTGATGAAGGGAAGCTGTAGCCCCCGCACTTTTTCCCAAATGTTTAAACGTTGTAAACTAGAATTTATTTGAATTTAATGCTATATTAGACTACATACTTGATCTCATACTCTATCTCCTTACATAAATTACAACTTATATCTGTGAGCGACAAAAGTGGTGAAACCGTTATCACTAAAATTCGAAAACCACGCGTGTACTGACCTCGAATTGGTATGGCATAAAATAAATATCAAACTATTCGGAGACCAAAAATTTCATCCCGGTTTTATCTCATTCACGCACATTCGAGAATATTATGTTACAAAATTTCCGAATCAAAAACTACACGTCATGTTTTAATTTAACGGGACATGTTATACCCGGTATCCTAATATCACAACATTTATAACTATTTAACATATATATATATTTTTGTTTTTGTAAAAACCCTATCACCTAATCCCCCACTCCCACACCATTATATAATTTTATTTTTTTTCTCCTTTTTCTTTCTTTCGTCCTTTCTCCTTATCCTCCCCACAATTCTTTCTTCCTTCCTCTTCAGGCAAACACGCCTCCTTCTTTCTCCACCTCAAAAACATCAACCCTCCAAATCCATCATTAAACCTAAGCTACCATACTTTTCCTTTATAGTCAAACGAGAATGGAGAGCGACCCAAGAAAGGAGCGTGGGTGTTACCGCCCCCTTTTCCACCTCGTAATCACAAGAAACCATGGGTAATCGGACAAGGATGGACATCTATCTTCAAAATAGTCGGCACAAGGATCAAGCCATCAAAAGGATTAGTCAAACCCTCCCCTGAGTTTCGCTATAAAACCCGCTCGGCTTCTTGAGCTCTTCCACACAACCTACCACATTCACCAACAAGGAAGAATATAACTATTGAAGGGAAGGTTTCTGAAGACTTGAAGGGTGTGTGTGGATTTGCTTGAAGCCGATCCTGAGTTCTCCACTTTGTCTTAGTCTCCCTGCGAACCTATTTTGAATTGTTGTAAGGATTCATATTTCTCTGTTTAAGTTCTTCTCTGATTTCTTTTGTTCCATTCGATACACATAAACATGCCATGGGTTAGTAGCTTCCGATGTCTGTAGATCCGCTATATTTTACCTTATTAAAGAATCGAATTATTAGTCTTTATGTTGAGTCGTGTTGTGTTAATACTTGTGTGGCTAAACCGAACCCAAACTAAAACCAAGATTTAGTACCGGCTCAATTATTCGAGATGCGTATGTTTTAGCTTAGCTCAATTCCTAACCATTGATGTTATACTCGCGCCGTTCTGAGTTCGACTTTGATTATGTTCATTTTCGGTTTAGGTCGAGACCCACTGTGGTCGTGGGGGGGGGGGTGGTATGCTACCTGAGTTCGGCCATATGTGTTTTGTTTTTAGAAGTTGAACTTGATAAGTAGTAAATATTAGAGATAAATTAATGGACAAAAAAAAACTTAGGAAGTAAAGTGTTGAATTAATTGCTCGGAATAGTACTTTTGGTTTACTGGAAGTTCAACGACAAGCCGTATAGGGTATATACAGGACTTGATGTTTTTTTTTTTTGGATTGCCTTTGGTGTAGAAATTGTGTCACATCCGTATATGTTTTTGCGCCATGTTTGCCTGCTCATTCTACTTGGTTTTAGGGGCCACAAGCCCGTACACTCGGAGAGTGCTTGGTCCGAGTTGCGTTGCAAAATCGAAAGTGTTGTTTTCTTCCCTTGTCTCGTGACCCTCAAGCTCAGTTCATGGTTCCCGTTGTTATACACTTTATACCGCACCATATATATCTCCAGAGAAATAATTCGTTTTTGCATCTGTTCTACACCATTTCGTTACCTGTGATGGCCATTGGGCCAAAGCCCACATCTAGCCCAGCAGACCAAGCGAAACTGGGCAGCCCAAGAGTATGCAAACAGTTGGGCCACAACCCATCCTAAGCCCAAGTTGGTCACTAACAGCCCAAGATCTATTATTTTGTATACATTTGATTTACCGCTCAATCCCGACTCTTCACGGCTTATACCAATTTACCTTCCCCGACCTATAACGACATTACTCATTTTATACACGCTCGACGACGAGTTCACGACTATTTCATGTAACAAACCACGTCATCGATAATAAAAACTAGAAACTATCTACAAACATTTTAAAACCAAAACTATACATATACATTTTGAAAGTTAACAAGAATCAAACTTTAAAATATTTTCTAATTCACTACAACTAAATAAACACGTTAAATATATATAATGACACATATAACTCGATAAGTTATAGAAATATGTTCAAACAAAATATAAAATTTATAAAACCTTACATATTTTAAACGGACGATAAGTATTTTAAAACAATCATTATAATTATTTTAATATATATATATAAACAACTATTGGTTCATTTAAATATAAATACCGTACAATATTCTCTTTATATATAGTACGCATACACATATTTGACAATCAAGTAATATTCCCTTTCTTTCGTTTCATTTTCGTCAACGACTAACTCATATCTCCGCACTTCGCCAATCGACAGCTTTCGGACCACAAATCTATTCGACCCCCAAATCTACCGTTTATTATATTTTTCCTAAGATCCAATCCTTCCCGAGTTCTATTAGAATAAATCGCAAACTTTAGCACTGCCACACAAGCAACTTTAACGACAACGTTTTGAAAACTTTTATACTTATTTGTGTTTCAAACGAGTCTTAAACTGGAACCATTAACTAAACTGTGCCATACTAATCTAGGTCACGTGTTGGAGCTACATACCATTTGACTACTTTGCTTACCAGATTCTACTATCACTAAGGTGAGTTCATAGCCCCACATTTTACTATGTTTTCAAACCCCGTGGGGAGATACATGCTATAAAACTGAACACAAGTATTTTCTGTATGCTATCCTGATTGATATTGCCTAAGTTACCTGTTTGCCATAAGTCCCTCATATCATGAACCCGTAGTCACTTTGCGAAGTGAGCGCGAATATAGTGAATAGATCTATTGGAACCGGACACCCCATTTGAAGTTAGCCTGAAATGGTAACCGAATGCACTATATTCGAGAAGGTAGGAACTGACAAATTCCTGCTAACTCGAGGGCCCCTATTACCTACATCATATTTTTATGTGTAGGCGGACACCATAAGACTCATATGATCTTATTGGTAGCATAACTCTGTTAACGTTTGGGTGTCATGAGGCTTAGAGCAATATCTTACACTTCGGTGCTATGACTTTACTACTTTTTGGCTTGTGTTCAAACTATTACAATTTAAACGCTATGGATTCACTCAACCTTTGTGTTGACTTTTTAGCATGTTTTATCTCAGGAAACTAAGCAGCTTTATGGCACGGAGCAGAGCAAGGCATCATGTTTAATATCGCCCAAAAATGTTATCATTCGTTAAAAACAATTTCTTCATGTATTTCTAAAACTTATTGAGACCTGTATCGTTTATTTGGAATTGGTGATCATGAATGATAACATATTTTCAAAATGACTCTTTTATAATGTTTTTCTATGATTGTGACTATGATACTGAGGTGTAATATCCCGATTAGGCTTCCGTTGCTTGATACGATTATCGGGGTGTTACAGAAGCCGCTAAAACCATGTAGATCAAAGCGCCCTATGCAAAAGAAGGTTATTGTAACATCGGCATATGAACCTAGTACTATTATGAAAAAGCAATGGGAAGTTCGGATAGTGATGAAGTCGAGGTTATTGATGATGACATGGCCCGATATATTGCTAACCTGAATCATGCTGGTGGAGGAGCTGATGAAGCAAGTCTCTATGAGTATAAAGATTATGATGGTTATGATGGTAACGAGTTTGATGTTAATGAATTAACTGGGGAACAACTTGCTTTCTGTAATGCGTGAGACATCCGTATATGTGGTAGAGTTAGGAGGTAGTTCTAGTTTTGTTATTGGCGTTTTATTTTGTTATGTTCATAAGATTGGCATGTCTCACTTATGATAGATTTGTTTAAAGCACAATATGTGTGTTTGTTTGCCTTTAACAGGCAGAGATGTGAGATTCACCCTCATCTTATGTACTTAATTTTTGTTTTAAGTAATATATTTTACCGGGGAAATTCTTTACCCAAAAAAGGTTAACAGAAATTGAAAAGTTGATTTATTAAAATNAAGAATCGATATCCATTGCCTAGAATCGACGACTTGTTTGATCAACTACAAGGATCGAGTGTCTACTCGAAAATTGATCTAAGATCAGGCTACCATCAACTAAGGGTTAGAGAAGAAGATATACCTAAGACCGCTTTCAGGACGCGATACGGTCACTATGAATTCCAAGTAATGCCGTTCGGGCTGACTAACGCGCCAGCTGTGTTTATGGACCTGATGAACCGAGTGTGCAAACCTTATTTGGACAAGTTCGTAATTGTATTCATCGATGATATACTCATATATTCTCGCAGCAAGGAAGAACATGCGGAACACTTAACCAATATCCTCGAACTACTCAAGAAAGAACAATTGTACGCCAAATTTTCCAAGTGTGATTTTTGGATAGAGAAAGTACAATTTCTTGGGCACGTAATCGACAGCAAAGGTATTCATGTGGACCCTGCAAAAATCGAAGCTGTTAAAAATTGGGCGTCTCCTACAAATCCTACAGAGATACGACAATTTCTAGGTCTTGCTGGGTACTATCGGAGATTCATCGAGGGTTTCTCCACGATTGCTAAACCTTTGACGGAACTGACACAAAAGAAGATGAAATTTGACTGGGGAAAAGAACAGGAGTCATCATTTCAACTCTTGAAACAGAAACTTTGTGAAGCCCCAATTCTAGCATTACCCGAAGGGAGTGAAGACTTCGTGGTATATTGCGATGCATCATACCAAGGTTTAGGTGCTGTGTTAATGCAACGGAAGAAAGTCATCGCATATGCTTCCCGACAGCTCAAAACCCACGAGAAGAATTATACCACTCATGATCTTGAGTTAGGAGCGGTGGTATTTGCACTCAAAATGTGGAGGCATTACCTGTATGGTACCAAGTGCACGGTATTTACGGATCACAAGAGCCTACAACACATCCTGGATCAGAAGGAACTGAATATGAGGCAACGTAGATGGTTAGAATTGCTCAGTGACTACGATTGTGAAATTCGTTATCATCCTGGAAAGGCTAATGTTGTGGCAGATGCCCTGAGCCGAAAGGAACGAATTAAGCCGCTTAGAGTCAGATCTCTGGGAATGACAATTATCTCACCACTTCCAGCAAAGATACTTGAGGCTCAGACTGAAGCTCTCAAGGAAGAGAACCGACCTAAGGAGAAGATATATGGTATGCCAGAAAGCGAGAATGGCTTTACGAAGAAATCAGACGGGAGATTATGTTTCAAGGATCGGATTTGGATCCCACAATGTGGCGGGATACGTGACCTCATCATGCACGAATCCCACAAGTCCAAGTACTCCATACATCCGGGTTCTGATAAGATGTATCAAGATCTTAAGAAACTTTATTGGTGGCCGAACATGAAAGCCGACATCGCTGAGTACGTCGGAAAGTGTTTAACATGTTCAAGGGTGAAGGCTGAGTGCCAAAAGCCCTCAGGCTTACTGATACAACCCAAACTTCCGGTGTGGAAATGGGAGAGAATCACAATGGACTTCATCACAAAGTTACCTAAGACGTCAGGAGGATTTGACACCATATGGGTCATTGTTGATCGTCTTACTAAATCTGCACACTTCTTACCAATCAAAGAAACAAACGACATGAACACCCTTGCACGGTTGTATCTGAAGGAAATAGTCTCACGGCATGGAGTGCCGATATCTATCATCTCAGATCGGGACAGCCGTTTCACTTCCAACTTTTGGCGATCATTACAAAAAGCTTTGGGTACTCGGTTGGACATGAGTACTGCATACCACCCACAAACCGATGGTCAGAGTGAGAGAACTATCCAAACCTTAGAAGATATGCTACGAGCATGTGTGATCGATTTCGGAAAGGGTTGGGATAAACACTTACCATTGGCCGAGTTTTCTTATAACAACAGTTACCAAGCTAGCATCAAGGTTGCCCCATATGAAGCCCTTTATGGTCGGAAGTGCCGACCACCTGTTTGTTGGGCAGAAGTCGGAGATGCACAACTCACAGGACCTGAATTGATTCATGAGACTACTGGGAAAATCGTACAGATCAAGGAACGTTTGCAAGCTGCCCGTGACCAGCAAAAGAGTTATGCCGATGTAAGGCGAAAGCCTATGGAGTTCCAAGTTGGGGATAGAGTCATGTTGAAAGTATCCCCTTGGAAGGGGAAGATTAGATTCGGGAAACGTGGAAAGTTAAATCCCAGATATGTTGGACCATTCAAGATCTTAGAAAGAGTGGGTCCAGTGGCATACAAGCTTGAATTACCCGAAGAGCTCAGCAGAGTGCATCCTACTTTTCACGTGTCAAATTTGAAGAAATGTCTGTCCGATGAAACCCTCAATATCCCTTACAAGGAACTACGACTTGATGAGAAACTCAACTTTACAGAAGAACCTGTAGAAATCATGGACCGTGACGTGAAACGATTGAAACAGAGTCGCATCCCCATTGTAAAGGTTCGCTGGGACTCTAAAAGAGGACCAGAGTATACGTGGGAGCGTGAAGATCAAATTCGTGCTAAACACCCTCACCTTTTCACCCAAACAACTCCAACCACTCTATCAGATTAAGAATTACGGGACGGAATTCAGCATTAGGGGTAGGTACTGTAAGAACCCGTAATTTTGCAAATTATTAATTTTCTATGTGACTGGGAAATGCATTATGAATGTTGAAATTCGATATCTTTTAATCACTCTCGTATCTTAATCTTGTTTCCGTTTAAATGAATATGTCACAACTGTCATTGTCAACCAACCATATGACGAACTCACAACCCCCGTTATTATTAAAACACACGCGTGTCGACACCGCGATAGTATGGCATAGACTCAGTAATTAAATATCATGACTCCTCTAAGCCCGAGCCCCGTCTAACTCACCCCGAGCATTATCAAGTCAAGCATCCACACAACTTACCTTTTATTTAACCTTCACTATATTTACTTACACTAATATATAAACTACTAGAGATACCTTTTTTTTTTTTAAAAAAAATGATATACTTATCCGCCCCTTTCTCACCCTCGTACACCCCACCATCCATTTTCACGTTTCATCTCTTTCACCTCCCTCTCCCAAACCGCTCCTCTACAACCCTAGCACCCCTACCATCTAATGCTACCTAGTTTAACCCAATTCGATGGCAACAAGATTCCAAGCAGAGGTCTCCATCACTCGCAGACTTGCCGTTTTGTCCAAACCCTCGAAGTCAAACACAAACCCCGAAGGGTGACTAGGCTGTGAATAAGCTTTCCCCCTTTTGGCTAGAAGATCAACCAACGTTAAGGAAAGATGGGAGCAGACCACCCCCGTAGTTCTATTATTTAAACCGATCGACCCACAAGAGTTTTTCCACACATCCAAAAGCTTCACATCACAATATTAGTTTGATATTAAGTGGCTGAGAAATTTCGAAGGGTGGGTGGATTTGCTTGTGGAGGAAATCGGGTTCAAGCTCTTTGTTTCATCACCTTCTTTCCTTTCGGATCCGCCCTACTTGTTGTAAGGGTTTTGTTCTTTGTTTCATACTCTTGTTTAATTGATTATGTGACCGCTTTACTCTAGTAATAAGTAGTTTCTATTGGTGTGGCTTCGGTTGGCTTTACTGCTTGCGAATTATTGTGATTTGTAGTGTTTAATCTTAATGTATTAATGTTTGTGTGGCTAACCTGAAACTAAGACTAAAAATGTGATTAAGTATCGGCTCACATATTCGAGATACGTATATATGGTTTAGCTTCGAATCCTATGTATTCATGTCAAACTCTTGCTGTTGAGGTTAGTTTGGATGGCCCAACTGACTTAGTATCTTTAATTCATTGTTCCTAGTAATGCTAAACTCGTGTATCGCCCCGTTAACTATTTAACTTACCCATTTTTCCTCAAACTTGGCTGTGAAACACCTTCCCCTAGAAAGGGTCGTGTTGACAAACCAGGATGAACTCAACACCAAGGGGGTGCGTTTGTTTAATTTGGTTATGGATCGACAAGGATTTGGCTACCCTTGAGTTGGTTGTCGACAAGCCCACATAGGGCTAGTTGATCTTTGTTTAGGTTGTCCTCCCACGTCAAATGAGAGAGTCAAAATGGTGTTCATCAACATCGGTGTCAAAGTTGGATCGCGCCTGGGCCAAACCCGACCCCCCAACAGTTGTACCTTGGACCGATTTCTTTTGCACCAGGCCTGCCAACAAATAATTGCTTTCTTTATACAAATGTTACAAGGAGGTAACAAATAAAAAAAATAGTGTAACGTTTGCTTGAATCGTTATCGACGCACGACTACTTGTTCAACATCACATATCATTCGCGACCCACTCTCGGCTCATTTTTGGCAACCTACCCCTAACGTATTAAATCTACCTTGTAACTGAATCTTATAAACGGATTTCCAAAAATACACGGTACGTTCAAAACCTAAATATTTTCAACACATGAAGAGCTATAAACCATTATCAAACTTAATCCATGCCACACAAGCAACAACATCGTTTGAACTTATTTATGCTCATTGAGTCTTAAACTAGAACCAGGAACTAAACTATGCCATACTAATCTAGGTCACGCGTCGGAGCTATTATCTACTATTTGACTCTATTGCACATCAGATTACTACTACTCTAAGGTGAGTTCATAGTCCCACATTTTACTATGTTTTCAAATCCCGTGGGGAGATACATGCTATAAAACTGAACACAAGTATTTTTCTGTATGCTATCCTGATTGATATTGCCTAAGTTACCCACAAAGAGGACGTGTCAAACGGGCTGCAGGAACGCTAAGATTATGGGAGTATGTCCAGTTATTCATTAGTTTTTTAGGAATGGGAATGTTGAGGGACTTCGTCTTGCATTTCTCAAACTCACAGCCATAATACCCTAACCTAAATCTATTATTTCATTCTTCGTTCATCACAACTCTCATCTCTCTCTTATCTCTCTTGCTAGCCGCCGGCCCACCACAAACCCATTCACCACGCGATGTCGCCGCGACAACCCAACCCCTGATCCACCTACTTTACTTCTAAAAAACATTTCCTCTTTCACCTAGTGTAACTCACGCAACGTCCAAAAACGACTCTAAACCCTTGTTTTTCACACCCCGCCACTTTTTACATATCCATCAATATATTGCTTCGAGTTCATAGATCTACGAAAGGAAAAAGGTGATGAGAAATGGGCTTTTACGCATGTGGTGACCTTTGTAACGAGTCAAACCGACGTTTCTTCCTTGAACTTGGGATGAGAAAGATTTTTTTGGTGGGTTTTCACATTTATGATCATTTGGTTGATAAAATGACAATGAAGAACAAACGAGTGGATGATGTGGATGGTTGGTAGTTCGTTGTGGGATTGTGGTCTGGGTCAAACCCACGAATTTGCATGGTTTTGTAGTTTTGATGTCTTGTTTGACTAGTGTTAATGATTTGGTTGATGTATTATTGGTTTTGGTGTTAAGATAAGGTCTTGTGATTTGTTATGTTTTGGTGGTCGGAGCCGCGTACGGCCTGGGCCTATGCCAAGGATGCCCACGCCGAGTGACCCTAAGGTCACGGCTAAGGTGGGTGTTGGCTCGTGAGGGGTCAAAGCGAGACCGTATGTGGTCAAGGTTTGTCCTAGTAGACCGATTAGTGGTAAATTGGTTAATTATGTGTGATAGTTTGTTATGGTTGCTGATTAAATGGAATTATATATAACTGTTGTTGGATACTTGCGTTAGGAAATTAGTTGATAATTGGTAAAATATGGAAGTACGGTTATAATGTTTATATTATGTGGATTAATTGGTATAAATGATTTGTTGGCGACATATTTATTATAAGTTGTCGATTAATTTGGGCGATATGAATTATGTGAACTTGATGGTTATGTAGTATATATTGCGACAAACGTTGTTGTGATGTTTTATTGACATTGAGAAGCTATGGTTACGAAATGGAGTTTATAAGGTTGTGAACCTTTTAGATGACGGAGATAGGATTAGATACTGAGAGCCTAGTCAGGCATCGCGTTATTGAAGTTTGGAAAGTGTGATTGGGATACGGATATATTTATTGGATTGATTTTTATGAGTTATTGTGTGGCAAGTTGAAGGTCGCTAACTCCTATGTCTTGGTTGGCTTCAACAATAGCCATTACAATGAGATTTGGACTTGGACTAGTTATTGGACCGGGGAAGTCATGACCGGACACATGGACCGAATAAATAAACATTCGTTAATAATTATTACCTAACTATTATAATATAGTCTAGATACTATATATGATATGTGAAACATATGTATTATATTCACTTATATAATAAGGTAACGTAATATAAAATAATAACGTATCGATTAACTAGTTAACTATTAAGTTGATTAATATTTATCGGGAACTTTAATTTAAATATAAAACTTATCATATCACGAGTTTAATAACGGAAGTTTAAAAATGGATCCTTATGGTCCAAAACAAATGTGGTGTTCGAAATGGAATATTAATCATTCGGAGCACAACGCATACAAGCAAGTTATTTATCTTTGTGAACGAATTTGACTATTTTGAGTAAGTTACGGATTATTTACTCGATAACGGGCGCATTATATTTTGTTGGACCTATTGCGCACGAGCCTAATAGACCCCGCAGGATATTAAGTGATTTATGTTGACGAAAAATGACATCCTACACTAATGATTAATAAAAGGATAATAATAGATCAAATGGTGGATTAGAGTGACGAATTTAATTAGCCATCGACCATTTATGCGGGGATGACTTACGACCATGAGTCATATCGTTTGACGTTGATTTGCGTGCTATTTGATGACTTCTATATGGTTTATATGCTAGACGTCATGGCATATTACTTTCGTGTATATATGCCGTTAGAGTTTCATTTTGTGATATGCTTATATGAATGATTGGATGAATTATTTGGCGTAGTTCATTTGAGTCGGACTATGCCATCTAGTACATACCAAACGTACCGAACGACGTACCAAGCGATGACTACGAACTTCTTTTAAAAAGAATGTTTCTTCTTTGATAAATAAACGGAAAATCCGGGAATTACGGGAAGTAATGGATTTCGAGAAAGTTATATATATTAGTGAGTTCTAAATATGTATTAGTCGTGCGCGAGCATAGTTGCTGAGAAGTCTAGCCTTGCTTCTTTGCTATTACAATCTATCTTGATTGTACTGTACGACATCGGTGAGTTTAAGCCCACTTTTACTCGTATTATAAATCATTTTATGGTTTCCTAATTGGGGAGAATACATTGCTATGTTTCTTGGACTGCTACTGTTTCGTTTTGCTATTTGTGTGACTAGTTTTAGATAGACGGAGGTAGCCGTTGACCTAGAGCTAGGGCGTTTGACCCTAGTTTGAATAACGATCGCGGCCTAGGTTCGGACAGACTTGGGGTTCCTTGCTGTAGCCTGACTAGTGACCGCTGAGAGGCCTGCTCACCCTAACCCATTCATCTTCCTAAGATGATAAACGATTGATGTTTGGATTGAGATGAGATTGTGATTGTGAGTCTATACCTACTCTAGTACACATAGCGCTAAATTCTTCAGGTCCCGTATTGACTTTACTTTAAACTATGAACCACCAGCGAAAGCTGACCTTTTAAGCATGTATTTCTCAGGTAATTAGAAGTTTGCTTCACTACTTGGACAACGGTTATGCTGCCTGGATCTTGGCTTGGTTGAGATATCGATGGAACTCTGATGATGTTTTTTTATTTTGGACTATTTACTTTTATTAACTATGGCTTTCCTTTTAAAGATTTGATGAATGTAAACTTTAACCTTACGTTGACCTGTTTACATTTGCACCTATGATATTTCTTTATCTATTCTTGTGATGATACCAATTCCCCGTAGCACCCTGAAAGCTTGTGATCTTCCGCTGTACGAATTTTGGGGGGTTACATCATGACACCCAAACGTTAACAGAGTTATGCTACCATTAAGATCATATGAATCTTATGGCGTCCGCCTACTCATAAAAATATGATGCAGGTAATAGGGCCCTCGAGTTAGCAGGAATTTGCCCATTCCTACCTTCTCGAATATAGTGCATTCGGTTACCATTTCAGGCTAACTTCAAATGGGGCGTCGGTCCAAATAGATCTATTCACTATATTCGCGCTCACTTCGCAAAGTGACTACGGGTTCATGATATGGGACTTATGGCAAACAGA
>LBNU01001014.1:0-15309 GCA_014162995.1 Artemisia annua | reverse complement strand
CCTCATATAGTAAGTCATAAGCACCGAAGTGTAAGATATTGCTCTAAGCCTCATGACAGCGGCCAAACGTTAACTGAGTTATGCCTAAATGTAAGATCATATGTTATTTATTGGTGTACGCTTTACACACATAAAATATGATGTACGGTAATAGGGCCCCGTTAGCGGAAATTAGCCGAGTTTCTCTCCTATACCTTCTCGAATATAGTGCATCGGTTACCATTCAGGCTAACTTCAAATGGGCGTCCCGTTCCAATAGATCTATCACTATATCGCGCTCCACTTCGCAAAGGGACTACGGCGTTTAATGATATGGAGGGACTGTAATGGCAAGCATGTAGACTTAGGCAATATTCAAATCAGTCTAGTTTAAGAAATAAATATGGTTCTCAGTATTTTAGCAGATGGTATTTCTCCACCTGGGATTTGAATACATAAGAAAGAATAGTGGGATATGGATTTCACTTCAAGTGATATGTTATAGATTCTGGTAACACATCAGTGACGGAGTACTAGATTCAGATCCCGGATGTAGTCCACACAGTGATCCATTAAATTAGTATGCAAGTATTAGTTTATGGTTTCAAGAGTTTGATGAATCGTGAGGTAGTCTATACTTGGTATGTCTCTGTCGCTTGTTGGCACGGTAATTAAGTTTGAGCAACCAAAATTTCCAAAAGCGAGAGATATCATTGGCTCCCCCGCATGGGACCGTGGTACACGGCCTAATCTAGTAACCAAGGAAAAATATCGGAGGACAAAATATTAATAACACTATTTTGGTTGGACAAATTGTAAACGAGGGCGAGATGTACGAGAATAACGATAAGCGAAGATTTTGGTTTTACAAGGTCGACCGCGAGATGTCCTCCAGATCTATAATGACGTCTCGTTTAATGAAAGCCAAATCATTACTTAAAGGAGACGACAGAGTTCCCTCGTAATTCAATTCCAACGAGTGTGTAGAAGCAACCGCTATTCGTTTCTAACCTTTATATTATCTATAGTTCGATAACCCTAAAGTTTTGGGGTTTAAAATTAATTATAGTTATAACGTGTGAGTAGAAATCTTGTGGAACCATTCCGGAGGCTGATCCTACAGTTACTAAAGTTTTAGACTACTACTAAAGGCGCTTAGTTAGAGATGGTCAAAACGCATAATGACTGGATACCTTGTAGTATTATTACAAGTAAACCTCCCTACGGTCAGGTGTTTTAGGTAAAAATGTGTATCTAGTGATCTTACCAAATGGTTCAGTTTGGTCCACACCACTCCTTCTTGGATGTATACTGGTAGTGTAAGGGGTCAAACTATATTAAGATTTGTGGTGATCGTGAAGGATTTTAAGTTTTCGAACGCTACTTGATATAGTTTAGCATAGCCGATTATTAAATTAAGTTTAAGGTGGATTAGAGCTTCGTTGTGAGAATGTTGGATCGTGCACGCAGTGCTCACTTTAATGGTTCGTTCAGAGAGCGCGAATGAGCGATGGCCATGTGAATCCGGGCACTAGGCAGCCCGGATAGTAATTCGCGTAAACGTTATGCCAGTTTCTCTATCGTGTACTAATTAATAACAGGTTTTATAATGAATGTACCTGAGAGTTAACATTTTGTTTTGAAGTAGATTTAATAAATATGTAAGATTTACATACGCAGTTCTAGTATGACCACAGCTGTCGGTTGGGCTGATATCGGTCCAGAACGCGAAGCCATACTATACGTAGTATTGACGAGCTATGCGGCGCTCCCAGGTATGTAAGTAAGAGCGAACTGTAGACATACTAACACATACGGGGACACAACAAAAGGATTTTACTTTTGCCGGTTAGGGCACCATGACCTTGTTGAGCGATTATAAGATTGAGATATCCTCTTACTTTGCAGTCTATATGGTTCAGTATTAATAGACACATTATATAAATAAGAAAGCATACCAAAGATTTAATGGAAGCTTATGAAAAATGATCCCAAGACATGAAGGAAAAAGAACGCAACAAAAGACCACAAAGAGTGACGGAAGACGAGATTTTGGCTGTCCTACCGGAGCGCTCGTAACAGGGCTCCTTCTCTCGCTCGCTCGATATTCGGCGTCGGTGTTAAGAAATCGATAAGAAGGAGTAAGGTTAAAAATACAACAGCCGCTCTCTCTCACACACGGGTTCGATTATCTACAGGAACCAATTTTACATTTAACGTTATACTGAACAAGGAATTGTATTAGTTCTACGCAAGACCGATTAACAAACTTCTATAAGGTAAATCTCAACGTTCAGTATAGTCCTATAAGTTATACGACACGCACACTGAATCTCAAAGAAGATATTCGATAGTCAACATACAATTCGAGACAGAACACTAATATAGCTATAGAAAAATCGGTTTTAAAATATATAACTCGAGACCAAATTGGGGTATAACCGCAAGATTCCGTGACAAAGATAACAACGGAAAGCAAAAATTAACAGCTTACGAAATATTACTCCAGCTTATATAGTTCGAAATATTAGTTTCAATCTCTTGTTTATTTTTAGCCAATCAACTGGGTTTAAAAAGAAGATGCCAACAAATATTAATCATATTTTATATGGTCACAACACGTAAATCTAGTAAAATCGCGGTGACAAAACATAATTTCAAACATTCAAAGTAGGAGTGATTTGAAGACAATACGTACAGCTGAAAGGAAGAAGAAGGCGTAACGAGAAAACTTACAACAAAGATAAAACCAATCGCAAGGGAATACAAGACGAACTCATAAAAGCCAGCCGAAGTCGGCCCACAGAAGTAATCCAGCCACCCGACAACCCAATTCTTATCTCATTCAGAAACCCCGTAGCCCTCCTATCTTAATCACATAACTTATCATTCGATGTGAACGTGGTATTAGTAAGGGGTGTGGAACAAGCCCTGACGGACAGGTCGACATGATTTGAGAATTAGGGAAAAAAGATACAAGGAGGTTTGAATGATACCCTTATTTCTGGACATTCAATCCTTGTCTCATCCTTCCTTTGAGAAGTGCCGCGATATGTCTAATTACCAAGGAATCTTGTGACCTTGTGGTACTATTAAATATAAGTCATAAACACCGCAGGCACTCCTGGAATAACCCTACTTGGTTTTTACCCATATATCGTATTGACATTTCAACCAAAGGGAAACTACTGTAGATCCTGGATCGTAAAATGGATATGGAGGTGATGGTTTTTGAGAGAGAAAGGGAGTCAAAGCGTGGATTACCAAGATTAAAGAGGGCAGAGACGGGAAAGGGAGGATCATAGAGGAGAAGCGATAAAGATAACAAATGATACTTAGTACAAGGATATTTAGTGGGAGGAAAAACTCAGAATCCCGTCTAGGGAAAATAATAAAAGGTGTCAAAGGTGCATACATCATATCTTAATATAGTGTTGTCGTTATTATCGACGATTAGGTAATCAGGGAAAGAAATTAAAAGGACACAAAATTATAGACTACTGGGTGATTTAACGTCACTCTCCTTCTGCGTCCTGTTGTATTCACAAATTACGCTCTATATTTATTCATTACCTTGTGTTCAAACTATTATAACTTAAACGCTATGGATTCACTCAACCTTTGCGTTGACTTTTTAGCATGTTTTATCTCAGGCAACTAAGCAGCTTTATGGCACGGAGTGGAGCAAGGCATCATGTTGAATATCGCCCTAAAATGTTATCATTCTGTTAAAAACAATTTCTTCATGTATTTCTAAAACTTATTGAGACCTGTATCGTTTACTTTGAATTTGTGATCATGAATGATAACAAATTTTCCAAACAACTCTTTTATAATGTTTTCTATGATTGTGACTATGATACTGAAATGTAATATCCCGATTAGACTTCCGCTGCTTTGTTACGATTATCGGGTGTTACAGATTGGTATCAGAGACATGGTTATAGAGAACCAGGTGTAATTTTCAAAACACTGGACTATAACCGCCTTTTCAAAACAAACTATTTACAACTCTGCTACCCGATGCCCTCCGTGCCGACACTCTATGAATATCATGTTTAGCAATTTATTTAATAATGCATACATTACGGACATCATATACATGCTTACTAATGCTTAAACTAAAATAACTCATGTTATTTTATTTTTGGGATGTTACAGTACTATGTCGCCCCCAGTCATCATATTATCTGACAGTGATGACGCGCCTCCGGCATCATCTCATGTCCCTACCACTACCAGACCCAACCCCACTTTACCTGCTACTGTCCCTCCAGCTTTACCAGCTAGGAGTACTTCCGAGGAGACTGATCCCTCCGAGGAGGAGGAGGAGGTCCCTCCAGTGCTTTTTGGTTCATTTGTTGATGAGCCACACTATCGTCCTTTCATCCCATGACTTACGATCAGTACCGCAGGGACCAGTATTACCAGTCTCAGCAGTTCTTGGCAGCAGATGACTGTCCCTCTCCACTCCCCAGTCATCACTCAGGGTCAGAGGCTGACGACGAGTCAACTGACTCGGACACTGAGGATACTGCTGCATCTACTCCACCTCCACCACCGCCTGTGCCGGCACGTCGACGCAAGCGAGTACGTGTCCTTGAGCCCTATGAGCCTGAGCCCTACCGAAAGAGGTTCAAATATCACCCAGATGGACCTACTCACCGCTTTACCGCTCGTAAGCGAGCGCGTGCACCCCCTGTTTTTGTAGCACCACCTCCTGTACCATCACCACCAGCTTCACCCTCACCACCACCCTCACCATCACCATTGCCATCCCCGACATCTGCTTTACCTCCACCACTTCCCTACATGCTACCTACTTTCGTGACTCTTCCACCTATGCCACCTCCCGTAGTATTCTACTCCCAGACCACCACCGTACCTGTGCCACCCACCACTTCAGCCCCTGTTTCCCCACCCCCAGCTGTTGCCACTGAGACCATTCCTTCGCCCGTGACACATGAGTGGGATGATGCCCAGAGTTGGTCATACTTGAGGGAGGCTATTCGTCGCTGGAGGTTCATGGATGGAGTTCCGAGAGTATCGGAGGTTGGAGAGAGCTCTACTCCAGTGTTGCCAGTCACCGGAGAGCCGGTGCACCATACTGTCCCTTTGTTAGCAGCCCGACTCGTCAGACATGAGGATCGCATTGACGACCTTGTGAGTATTGTGGAGGAGATATCGCTCGAGCGGATCGAGAGTATGGAGGAGGAGATGGCTAGCCTTGTGGTTCATAGAGAGGCAGTAGAGCGAGTGTTCCAGACTCTAGGCACAGAGCTAGAGGAGGCGTCAGAGATGATAGCTGAGTTTGGTAGACGACTTGAGGCCCAGAGACGGGAGGTGCAGGAGCTGAGGGATATTGCAGTTATGACACATGAGATGCAGGAGCTTCGGACACAGGAGTCGACATCTACTGGTGTTGCTATTCTTGCTCTGAGGACTTCACTTGAGGAGATGAGAGCTAGAGAGAGAGCTAGATATGAGGAGATGATCGGGATGAGGCAGACCATCCGAGAGTTGGAGAGGAGACTTGGAGACACACCTAGAGCTCCATAGACCAGAGATTTACCATTTCATTCAGAGACATCATGACATGCCCTGCGTGGCATTAGTAATGTTGTATTTTGTTATTTTGAGAACAATGTACTGAATTATTAAAACTTATGTTAGTCGTGATTGTAATGTATGGATACTTGGCTATGTTGTTTTAGATTTGACATTCTATTGAGGCGCACCTATGTACTACCATGTTGTGACTGTTATAAATATCATGTATGTTTTTATGACTAATGTGGTTGTGTTGTGATGATATACTCGTGGTATGATTAAATAACATTTTGTGACGATCTCGATTTTTACGAGTTCAATAGCAATGTTTCATTTAACTACGTTAATCATGTTAACTCAAATGTGTCTTGTGATGTTCTTTTAGAAATATGGCTCCTCGTAAGAAAGGAACGGCAACCCCTGCAGCACCCATGACCCCTGCTGCTGTTCAAAGATTGGTTGCTGATGGTATTGCAGCAGCACTGGAACAACAAGCAGCACGTTCCAGCAGCATAAATCGACCAAACGGAGAAGGCGAGACATCTGGAGCTCGCAAATGTACTTACAAGGACTTTATGGCATGCAAGCCCTCCTACTTTAAGGGTACTGAAGGAGCCTCTGAACTGGCTCGTTGGTTTGAGCGCACTGAGACGGTATTCTCAAGAAGTGGGTGCCCGAATGACTGCAAGGTCTCATATGCCACAGGTTACATATACTGGAGGATGCGTTACCTGGTGGACAATTACGCTCAAGAATATGGTAATGGAGAGGCGTTACAAATCACTTGGGCTGATCTCAAACAAGGCTGACGAGGAAGTATTTGGTAACTCGGCACTTGACAAGGAAATGTGAAGATGAGTTTGACTATTGTAGTAAGATGGTTCAACATCAAGACTTATAAGATAAAGTTCAAGACAACTTGCTGTGTTATGTCCCACTCAAAGGTGCCGGATCTTGAAAACTCTAGGAGAAGCTATGTTGAGGGATTGGCCCAGGAGCATAGAAGGAGATGTCACTGCATCAAGCCTTTGACACTAGAAGAGGCTATTGGGTAAATTGCTGAAAGGTTGCTTGAAAGGGAAATCAAGCGTGGTCAAGCTCAATAGAAACAATGACACCAAAAGGAAGTATTGATGAGCCGGAAACCAACCACCAACCCCCACAAACCACCAACCTCTCATCACAACAAACTTTCGCAAAGCAATGCCAACAACAACTACAACCGTAAAAATCCAAATACAAGCAAACGAAACCACCATACAATCAACCAGAACCGGCGGCAAGACCGCCAGGGCCTTTACACTGCTGCCACTGGACTAAAAGGCTCATGCTGGAATGCCCTATGTTGTAACAGTTGGCAAGCTACACAAAAGGACCCTGCTAAATGTAAGTGCGGTAAATGCAAAGGACCGGGCCAATCAGACCCGAGAATCGTAAGGCGGGCGCCAACTTGCAACCTGTGACTGTGGTGTGTCACTGGTGTGGAGAAAAAGGGCACTACAGGAGCAATTGCCCAAATCAGGCTGCCAACCAGAACAATAACGCTCGTGGAAGGGCTTATGTGATGGAGAGGGGTAATGCTCAGGAAGACCCAGATGTAGTCACGGGTACGTTCCTACTTAACAACTATCCTGCTAAAGTTTTATTTGATTCTGGAGCCGATAGGAGTTTCGTATCTATATCCTTTGCTTCCTTGCTTAATATACACCCGATCAAACTACACACCACTTACGAAATCGAACTAGCCAATGGGGAACTAGTAAGCACTAACACCGTAATCCAAGGTTGCACCTTACTTCTACTTGACGAACCTTTCGACATAGATCTTATGCCTATTAAGCTTGGTAGCTTCGATGTTGTCATCGGTATGGATTGGCTATCCAAGAACCGTGCTAGAATCATCTGCGACGAGAAACTCATCCACATTCCGTTCCAAGGTAGATTGCTGATCATTCGTGGCGAACGAAGTAAGACTCGATTCAGTATCATATCGTATGTCAAGACTATCAAGTACATCGACCGAGGTTGTCACGCCTTTTTGGCACAAGTAACAGAAAAGAAGTCAGAAGAAAAACGACTTGAGGATGTGCCGGTCGTAAAGGACTTTCCTGAAGTCTTTCCTGAAGAACTACCCGGCCTCCCACCAAACCGAGAAGTCGAATTTCAGATTGAGTTAATACCAGGAGCAGCACCGGTGGCTCGAGCACCATATCGGCTGGCACCATCCGAAATGAAAGAGCTATCCGAACAATTGCAAGAATTGTCGGATAAAGGATTCATCCGTCCGAGTTCTTCGCCTTGGGGAGCTCCAGTGTTGTTTGTTAAGAAGAAAGATGGATCTTTTCGGATGTGTATTGATTATCGTGAGTTGAACAAACTTACGGTGAAGAATCGATATCCATTGCCTAGAATCGACGACCTGTTTGATCAACTACAAGGATCGAGTGTCTACTCGAAAATTGATCTAAGATCAGGCTACCATCAACTAAGGGTTAGGGAAGAAGATATTCCTAAGACCGCTTTCAGGACGCGATACGGTCACTATGAATTCCAAGTAATGCCGTTCGGTCTGACTAACGCGCCAGCTGTGTTTATGGACCTGATGAACCGAGTGTGCAAACCTTATTTGGACAAATTCGTGATTGTGTTCATCGATGATATACTCATATATTCTCGCAGCAAGGAAGAACATGCGGAACACTTAACCAATATCCTCGAACTACTCAAGAAAGAACAATTGTACGCCAAATTTTCCAAGTGTGATTTTTGGATAGAGAAAGTACAATTTCTTGGGCACGTAATCGACAGCAAGGGTATTCATGTGGACCCTGCAAAGATCGAAGCTGTTAAAAATTGGGCGTCTCCTACAAATCCTACGGAGATACGACAATTTCTAGGTCTTGCTGGGTACTATCGGAGATTCATCGAGGGTTTTTCCAAGATTGCTAAACCTTTGACGGAACTGACACAGAAGAAGAAGAAGTTTGACTGGGGCAAAGAACAAGAGTCGTCATTTCAACTCTTGAAACAGAAACTTTGTGAAGCCCCAATCCTAGCATTACCCGAAGGAAGTGAAGACTTCGTGGTATATTGCGACGCATCATACCAAGGTTTAGGTGCTGTGTTAATGCAACGGAAGAAAGTTATCGCATATGCTTCCCGACAGCTCAAAATCCACGAGAAGAATTATACCACTCATGATCTTGAGTTAGGAGCGGTGGTATTTGCACTCAAAATGTGGAGGCATTATCTGTATGGTACCAAGTGCACGGTATTTACGGATCACAAGAGTCTACAACACATCCTAGATCAGAAGGAACTGAATATGAGGCAACGCAGATGGTTAGAATTGCTCAGTGACTACGATTGTGAAATTCGTTATCATCCTGGAAAGGCTAATGTTGTGGCAGATGCCCTGAGCCGAAAGGAACGAATTAAGCCGCTTAGAGTCAGATCTCTGGGAATGACAATTATCTCACCACTTCCAGCAAAGATACTTGAGGCTCAGACTGAAGCTCTCAAAGAAGAGAACCGTCCCAAGGAGAAGATATATGGTATGCCAGAAAGTGAGAACGGCTTTACAAAGAAATCTGACGGGAGATTATGTTTCAAGGATCGGAGTTGGATCCCACTATGTGGCGGGATACGTGACCTCATCATGCACGAGTCCCACAAATCCAAATACTCCATACATCCAGGTTCTGATAAGATGTATCAGGATCTTAAGAAACTTTATTGGTGGCCGAACATGAAAGCCGACATCGCTGAGTACGTCGGAAAGTGTTTAACATGTTCGAGGGTAAAGGCTGAGTGCCAAAAGCCCTCAGGCTTACTGATACAACCCGAACTTCCGGTGTGGAAATGGGAGAGAATCACAATGGACTTTATCACAAAGTTACCTAAGACGTCAGGAGGATTTGACACCATATGGGTCATTGTTGATCGTCTTACTAAATCTGCACACTTCTTACCAATCAAAGAAACAGACGATATGAACACCCTTGCACGGTTGTATCTGAAGGAAATAGTCTCACGGCATGGAGTGCCGATATCTATCATCTCAGATCTGGACAGCCGTTTCACTTCCAACTTTTGGCGATCATTACAAAAAGCTTTGGGTACTCGGTTGGACATGAGTACTGCATACCACCCACAAACCGATGGTCAGAGTGAGAGAACTATCCAAACCTTAGAAGATATGCTGCGAGCATGTGTGATCGATTTTGGAAAGGGTTGGGATAAACACTTACCATTGGCCGAGTTTTCTTACAACAACAGTTACTAAGCTAGCATCAAGGCTGCTCCGTATGAAGCCCTTTATGGTCGGAAGTGCCGATCACCTGTTTGTTGGGCAGAAGTCGGAGATGCACAACTCACAGGACCTGAATTGATCCATGAGACTACCGAGAAAATCGTACAGATCAAGCAACGCTTGCAAGCTGCCCGTGACCGGCAAAAGAGTTATGCCGATGTGAGGCGAAAGCCTATGGAGTTCCAAGTTGGGGATAGAGTCATGTTGAAAGTATCCCTTTGGAAGGGGAAGATTAGATTCGGGAAACGTGGAAAGTTTAAAGGGACACTTGTGATGCTCTAAACACTTATACATAAATCTTGTCCAACTAATATTTACACATAGTACATGGTGTTTTATATTTTTGATCAAGAAGAAAAATTTTCTCCTCATTTTCCTTGCTCCTTGTGTTCGTTCCATCACCAAGACCCAAAGGGAAGACCAAATTTTCAAGAACAACTATTTTACAAGTCATAGATTACATCCATTACAAGGTTTTGTAATATAAACCTATGGATTGTTAGGTTTTTCTACCCAAAAAGTTATAAGGTTTTCAAGTAAGTGAACCACTAATTTTTCTATAAATTCTACCACAATTTCCTTGCTAGGTTTATGTACTTTTGTCATTTTTGAACTTGCATATTGAAGTCTATACCATAAAAACCTAATTTCCTATCGTTTTATGTGTAAAATGAATTCCTTATGAAACCTTGGTGAAATGATTGAAATGGTGATGTTAGGGAACCCATGACACCCTAAGAAGGTGTATGGTAGATTAAGGGATGAGTTGATGTTGTTAGTAGTGGTTTTGGACATGTACAAACTAAATTATATCATTTTTGGAAACATATGTTAACCTTCTGTCCCTATTTTCAAAATTGGGTAAACTCAGTGAGTTTTGGTATATTTTAGACCCAAGATATAGAAAATACATCCTTAGATGAAACTATGGCCTTTTGAACCGCTAAAAACGGACCTATAACGAAGAAATTATGCCAAAAACAAGTTGCTACTAGACTTGAACATTTTCCGGAAAATCCTTTGCTGATGTACGAATCTATTTGGTCAAAAACGAGCCTTAGACCTTTCCAAAACTTGCCAAACTATTGAAAATATGTTAGTATATATTTTTACCTTTCCGGGGATATAAAGAACTTAAAAATCGGCCTTATAACGAATTAGTTATGATTTTTCGAAAGTTATTATTTTCACTTATAAATTACCAGCACTTACCCAGAAATTTTCTAAGTATACTTAGAAACACCCATGTTGAGAGCCATTTTCCCGTCAATTGACTCAGTTTTGGAGTTTTGGACCACAAGGAACAAAAGTTAGAGCACCTGGCCTATTTTTCAAATCAAAAAGCCGTTTGTCATTTGGACTTAAATTGAGTAATTTACAGCCATCCAAATATTCATAAAAACTGCCCAGAAATGGCAGCTTTAGCCTAAAATACCATACTTCTCGACCATTTAGCATAAAATCTAGACACTTTGAGCAAAACTTCACTCCTGAACATTTTGAGGCTTGGTGCTAAGCTTTCCAAAAATACAAATTTTACTTCCTAACTCTCAATATTCATTGTTTTACAACTAGTTTTCCGAAGCCATTTTTAACCGTACTTCCAAAATTTCTAAGTGTTATATTTTACGTCTAAAACCTATATTTCACTATATTTCACTATATAACTATCGTATAACATTATTAGACTATATGAACATGTAATATTCATTATGACCTTATACGAAGATGTAAATTATATTTTCGCCAACAATATATATTTTGAATACAAAAACGAGTGGTATAGATTATAGTGCAAGTGCATACATGAACCGATTTCATAATCTAAAGTAGATTACATGCATTCATTTTAGGTTGCGGCTAGGAGTTGCACCTCTTTACTTCAGTTCATACATTCCATATTGTGCCATCGCTTGAGGTGAGTTTTCATAGCCCCGTTTACATTTTTATTGTTTTCAAATCCCACGGGGGAGAATACATTGCACCATTTTTCATACGAGCCTAAGTATCAAATCCATATACATTACTTAAGTTACTACATTGCCATGTTTTAAGTCCCCGCCATCATGAACCGTTAATTGTATTTAAGCGAGAGTGAGTGGATAGATCTATTGAGGGTGACGCCTCNGAGGGTAATATTGTCTTTTTACTGTTCATATTTAATCAATACCACCACCCTCTACCGCCGCCACCACCACCACCCTCACCCTCTACCACCACACAACCAACACCACCACCCTCTGCCTCCGCCACCACCACCACCCTTGCCCTCCCTAAACACTATTCATCATCTTCCACATTGCAAATAAAAACTTGACTTCCTAAAACACTATTCATCATCTTCCCCATTGAATTTTCTATTACACTCATACGAATCTTTTGAGCATCTTCAACTTCCTGATTGGTGGTTCATGTCATTTTTAGCAAACGATACACAAATCAGAAATATTCAAACAAAACCATGTGTGGCTAACAATCAGGACTTTTAAAGGGCTTCTCGAAATAGCAAGAAGATTCACATTAGAGAAGCAGATAACCTTACAATGCGACCTAGAAAGGAAAAGAATCCACAGATGAGCGAGTGGTTGGGTCTATCTCATCCTCATTCGACATCAAATTAGACATCGAGGTTTGTTAAATAATATTTTTAAAGGGATCTAGGACCTTTTTATTTATGTTTATTTTTCTGGTATTTGTAGGTAAATAAGGGTTATAAAGACTAGCATCAAGGTGGTATACGGTGAGGTGTAGTGTGGACAACACATAGAGGTGATCTCCTTTGATCACTTGGGTTTCTTGGTGATTCGTGTACGTTGGTGACGGTCTCCATTCGATTCAACCGATCACGCTACAAAGGTATAAACATGTTGGTGATGTTTTCCGATGCGTTTATATGTTTCTTTTATGTTTATATATTCAACATCACCTATAGACCTGTCTAGGATATGCTACCTCACCGAACAGGACTGCCTTGTAAAAATAGATTGGACACTCAAAGTGTCGGGTTACAGCTAAGAATGTGGAATAGTATGATTTACTCAATTCTAAAGAAAAATGTACAACATGAATTGCTGAGAAAAGGTCATTTTTCTAATAACCAATATTCTGGAACATTTCTTATGCAACAGCCGCATCCATGTGAACTGAGTTGGTTGAATAGAAGGAAGGAGCACGTGACAAAGAAATGAAAAATAAGAAAAGCATGTGACATCGTTTGTTGGCAAGAATGAGACACCAAATGACCTCAGGTTGTTATAAAGAACCGTAAGAAACATTCTAAGGGTGTATCCACTGAGGTATGCCCTTCCATAACTCATAACCTTAATAAAAGCAATATAACCAAAAAAAGAAAGGCTATCATACCAAATTTTGAATCCTAGGCACTAATATCTTATTAAAAAGATGTCTAATTGTTTTTAAAAAATATAAATTTAATAGGAATTCAATGGGGAAGATGATGAATAGTGTTTTAGGAAGTTAAGTTTTCATTGCAATGGGGAAGATGACGAATAGTGTTTAGGGAGGGCAAGGGTGGTGGTGATGGCGGCGATAGAGGGTGGTGGTGTTGGTTGTGTGGTGGTAGAGGGTGGTGGTGGTGGTGGCGGTAGAGGGTGGTGGTGTTGGTTGTGTGGTGGTAGAGAGTGGTGGTGGTATTGATTAAGTATGAACAGTAAAAAGACAATACTACCCTCGATGACTAGGCACTTAACGAGAAAACTAACGGAAAATGGCTCTTGGTGGCTTTTTTGCACATTTGCGTAATGTTAGTGGCTTTTTTGCGCTACCTTTTGTCTCGGTCCCATTTCTGCGATTTTGTGATAGTTTAAGGACCATTTGTTCAAGTAAAAACCATTGTGAAAGATACTAGACTACAACTTAAGATTTATAAAAAGACCGGAAATTATCAAAATTTGTCCGTATTAAACAACTTGATAGAAGCTTTCCTTATCATTTTGATGCCAATTGTATCATGATGATATACTTATATAATACTCCCTCGGTTTCAAAATAATTGTCACCCAACACAATACACACAATTTAAGAAAAAACATAATTATTACAATTTTCTCGTTATCACGTTTAATAAAATAACAGTTTTACCCTTAACTATCTAATTAATATATTCTTTAAAGTTTGTGATAATAATTTCAAGGAAGATAAATATGGTAAACTCGATCAAACTTCCCTATCTATTTTTACTTTTTTTAGTGGTGGACAATTAAATTGGAACGTCACAAAAAAGAAACGTGGACTGTTAATTTGAGACAGGAGAGTATTAGTAAAAAAATTGTACAAGAAGAAACTATATATGCACGACGACTCTGAATGTATATTCTCAAAGCATTAGGTACCGTGGAGCCGTCAGGCTCGTGCCGTGGGAAAAAGGTGTTGCCACGTCAGCAAAAATCTCACGGCACCAGAAACCCCACGGCACCACATTCTGGCCGTATCTATTGGCACCAGAAATTCTGGTGCCGTCAGCCAATGTTTTTTACATAAAATGAAATATACACAATATAAACTAAAATAAACTTCATTAATTAAAAAACCACACATTACATAAATAAAAAATAATAATAATAAAAAAAAAACACACACTACATCTATACTCTATACTATCTATAATGGAAAAATGGTAAAAGTGAAATGTTGAGTTTTCAACAATAGTCAAATGAGAGAGAAAAGTGAAATGTAATTAATACTCTTATTAAAACACCCCATTACTTAAAAGTACAATGATTTATTCACATTGTACAACCAATTAAAATACAAATCGGGTTGACCCGGGACGCTTCAAACCAGCACGGGTTGACCCGGTTTAATTTGACCCATTTCCGACCCAACCTAGCATATTGTTTTAATGATCAAACGATGTATTTTCAAAACGACACTTTAGGTCGTTCAATATAACCTTGTATGAGATGCCCTGTTCGTTACACCCAGGTATTCCATTCCGCTGCCATATAACAGGTAAATTCAGGGTGTGACAACATACACTTTCAGTAGTATTTCAATTAATTTTTCATAGCATACACCCTACTGCACAGCTTATACTCAGATTGCATAAATAACAAAAAGGAAATTCTTGAAATTCAACTGTTGCTAGAAGCTTAATAAGGCCTGCTGTGATTTTGCAGCATTGAACTGGTGTGAGGACTCGAATAGTGAAAAGTATCGATTTCAGTACACCGATGATCTACACGCCATAATTGTTTATTCATGTGCGGTATTTTTCTACTATACATAGAAACTAACTTGAACACATTTGATAATGTATTTATTGTAACTAAAATTCATATTAATTATAAGGTTTTTCTATTTGTAGCACTAAAGGCTCCCTCAAAAAGTCAAAAGTAAAAAATATGCAAAACTGGCACTACAACTTAAAAAGAAACTTCTAGTATTATTATTATGTTATTATTAGGGTAAAATGCAAAAATGGTCCTTAAACTATCACGAAATCGCAG
>LBNU01001011.1:4648-25066 GCA_014162995.1 Artemisia annua | reverse complement strand
TAAACGAATGGGCTTGAAGCCCATTGGACACGTTTGGACTCTTATCATGTTACATGACTCTCTTAAATAACTTAAATAAACTAGCAACCTATTACAAATGTTGAAACAACCGAGACTTGACTAAAATAAAGAAAACTTAGGTTCTAACAGAGTGCCCTAATCCCTGATAGAGTTTTTTTTTATACGCTCTTTTCTTGGTCAGAATTCTCTCTGGTTCATAAAAAATCTCAAACAAAACATTCAAAACGTTCTCAATCTCTGAATTGTATCCGATTGAATAATTTGGTAGAACCACTGAATTGATTCGATCTGAAAGTGTTCACACGCCTTTCAGAGATTCAAACATATCCTGTTGTGTTCGTTATTGTTTATCCCCTACATGAATCACAACGTTGATTGCTTATGGTGTATGTAAAGATAATTCGGTTTTCTTTACCATATTGGTAATGTGCTAAAAAATTATAAGCAACAATATTGTATTTGTACTTTGGTACCTGCTATTGCAACAATAAATGGTTAAAAGACATTGATAATATTGGTAAAAACATGGAGATTGGAGAGTATTGCAACGACTCTTAACTATGGAAGTATGGAGTATAATTTGTGGTAAAACATTCAAAAGCAAAACAGACAAAATAGGTCCGATAGCAGCAGCGGCTCTTTGAAAAAAAATCAGGCATTGACTAATTTTTATTTCTTTTTATGTTGAAAGTTAAAACAAATTGGAAGAAAAATCACGTATATGTGATAATCTTACCTTTTTTCAGCTTATTTTTATGCTTATAAGTGTAATTTACCTATACTACATGTAAAAGAAAAATACATTTATTTAAGAGTGAAGTTATTTAAAAAACCAAACATTCCTCACATACCAAAGGACCCATCTCCACCATTCATCCAAAAAGAAATCAATGGTTGAGATTAAAAGCATTTAATATTTCACCCATTTTTTATAATTTAAATATCTCTTAAACCGTTAATCGTTAAGCGAAAATAATTACACCATCGCGACGAGCATTTAATTATCTTTCTATAGATATGCACTTTGATATGCTTTTCGACAAAAAAAAATTTTCGTTTTTTTCACGTTTTTTTTTCGTGACCGAAAATATCATATATGATATTACATATCATATATGATATATCATATATGATATGTAATATTATATATGATTTTTTTCGGCTACGAAAAAAAAACGTGAAAAAAACAAAAAAAAAATTTTTTGTCGAAAAGCATATCAAAGTGCATATCTATAGAAAGATAATTAAATGCTCGTCGTAACGGTATATTTTTTTTCGCTTAAGGATTAACGGTTTGAAAGATATTAATATTTGAAAAAAAAGGATGAAAGTGGGTTTTTTAAATTGTTGGGATTAATCTCATCCATTAGATCAAATAAAGATGGTGGGAAGATGGAGGGTGGAGATTAGTCCCTTGGTATGTAAAAAAAGTTTGGTCCTCAAATGATCTTATATCTTTATTTAAAACATAAACACTTAAACGTTGAGTAATATTGTTAGACAAAAATACTTTTACTTATAAAAGGAAACAAGTATGGGGGTGGTTGGCCGCGTTGCGGCTTGGCGGGGTTTTTTTTTCGCATTGTGTTTGTCGAGTAGTCTATGGTAGCATCGCATTCTGGCGGGGTTTTTTTCGCATTGTGTTTGTCGAGTAGTCTATGGTAGCATCGGATTCTTTAATGCTAACGGTTTAAGTTGTGTACATGGTATATAAAAGGTATTATTTCATGTTACATTTGACATGTTTTCTCTATGCAATATATACCTTTTTTTTTTTTTTTTTTTTTTTTTTTTTTTTTTTTTTTTTTTTTTTTTTTTTTANTTTTTTCTTTTTGCGGGAAAATTGCCAAGCAAAACGACGTCGGGGGCTTTGTCTTTTAATATATACGAGAATGGCAGAGGTCCGCCGCGTTGCTTGCGGGCCTGTTTCTCTGCCGAGGCGACTTTTGCATAAATAAAGTAGAATATTTAGGCGTTGCAACATGAAAATACTTGAAACTCATTTTATTTACAATAAAGCAGAAACATGGTAAGAAAACCCATTTCGCATCTGTCTATTTAGAACTCTAGGTGGAATATCTATAGCCTATAAACTCTGCCGGTATGTATCAATAATTACCATTACTAATTGAGCCATTAGTATTTCATAACATCAGAAAACGAAATCAAAGAAAAGCAATACCGCGTGGTTAATGCTCAACGGCGGTAAGGATTGCATTTGCAGTAGTCTCCACACTTAGTGCTGCATCCGCCCTCAGCAACAAAGTTGTTCTCACTTCCCTCGTCATACCTACATACACGTTCATCAAATTCAATGTATCAGGGAGACCAGCAGGCTAAGTGTTGGGTTTTGAAGTAACTCTACTTCTGGATGCTACACTGCTGCTAACTAGTCAAGTCTACTGCTAAGTGCAAAATCTCTACTGCTAGACAAGACTACTGCTGAGACTCTACTGCTGGAAGTATACTGCTGAGACTCTGCTGCTGGAAGTATACTTCTGGAATATTTGTATTTATAGTATAGATATTATGTAATATTCTATTATGTTAGAAGATCATAGTCGTGGGTAGGAAGTTGTATGTAAGCATGTAGGGTTCCTTGGTGTATAAAAGGAGATCCTAGGGTTAGACTAGAGTACAAATTATTCTAGCATTGTATTCACTTCAAGGTTGCAAAACCCTAGCATTATTCAGAGTGCTCGTATTCAATATATTGAAGTGTTTAGTTGGTGATATTATTGTGTTTGTGTTCATCTTAAGTTAATCAATAAATTCCGCATATTGATTAAGTTTGTAACAAGTCAACTTCTATACATTGTTGTCTTGGTTTATCTAAGATAATAATACTAGATCAATTGCTCAACTGGGATCAACAAGTGGTATCAGAGCTTGTGATCTAGAAGCTGTGATCAAGAAGAACTCAAACATTCTCTCAAGTTCTGTCTGTTAACACATCTGAAGCAATGGGTGATGAAACTCATATGGTTACTGCCTCCAAGGTTCCTATGCTGAAGCAAGGTGAGTATGAGATATGGAAGATGAGGATGAGGCAATACATCCGGATGATTGACTACAAGATGTGGGATGCTATTGTCAAGGGTACTAAAACTTCAGTGACTGTTGATGGCAAGGAAGTTGGAATCAAGGGAAAGGAAGCTGATGATCTCATGAAATTGGAGATAAAAGCTCATAGTATTCTCCTGATGGGATTACCCAATGAATTTCAGGTTGACTTTGAACCCATTGATACTGCTAAGGAGCTTATGGAAGCTATTGAAACAAGATTTGGTGGCAATGATGCCACTAAGAAGGCTAGGAAAAATGCTTTGAAGCATCAATTTGAGAACTTCATTGCTATCAGTGGAGAAAATCTTGATGGTACTTACAACAGACTCCAAAAGCTTGTAAGTCATTTAAAGCTTCTTGGATACATTGTCCCTCAAGAAGATACAAATCTCAAATTTATTAGAAGCCTGTCACCTGAATGGAGCATGCAAACTGTTGTGTGGAGAAACAAAGCTGATTTTGATACAATGAGCTTGGATGATCTATACAACAACTTGAAGGCTTATGAAACTGAGTTGAAGGGTGCATCAAATTCGTCTACTTCATCATCAGCAGCTCAAAATATTGCTTTTGTTTCTACCAAAGGCAATACTTCATTAGAGGGTCACTCTGCTGCTTATGGTGTCTCTACTGTTAGCACTAGTATCTCTGCTGCTAGTTCTAATAACTTGGACACTGCAAGTGATGCTGCTCTGTGTGCATTCTTGGCTGATCTCACCACAGCTACTGAAGTTCTAAACCAAGATGCTGATCATATTGATTCTGATGATCTGGAAGAAATTGATATGAAGTGGCAAATGGCTATGCTGACTTTAAGGGCAAGAAAGTTCTTGAAAAGAACTGGAAGGCAACTTAAGTATAATCCACAGGGAAACATGGGTTTTGACAAGTCAAAGATGGAGTGCTTCAACTGCAATAGGAAAGGACATTTTGCCAGAGAATGCAGAGCTCCCAAGAAGAATGTTGACACAACCAAGAAGGCTGCAGAAGAGTCAAAGCCAACTACTGCTTTGGTGTCTTGTGATGGTTTGGGAGATTATGACTGGAGTGACTTGGCACAAGAAGAACCAAACCATGGCCTGCTTGCAGTGACAACTACAGGGCATAACTTTGCTCTAATGGCTTATGCTTCTTCATCATCTGGCTCAGATTCTGAGGTATCACATGAATCTAATGAATCTTCTTGTTCTTTTAAATCATGTGCTGACACTATAGAAGAACTTAAGGCTAGGAATGAGAGTTTGATAAAAGAAGTTGAGTTTCTGAGACTTGATAACATAGGTTATAAAGTAGGTATTGAAAATGTTGAAAGAAAACTTGACTATATGAAAGAATGTGAGATTGAGTATGTTGATAGGTTGAACATACAGGATGGAGAAATTGAAATTAAAAATGCTGAAATAGCAATGCTTAAAAGAAAGTTAGTTGAGGCTGAAAAAGCTAGAGATTTAGCTATTGAGGAAAAAGATAAGCACATTATTAGAGTTGATAAACAAAAGTATGCTACTTCTATTCTTAATGAACATGATAAAAACATAATTGAGTGTCAACTGATGAGAAAGCATAGTGGCATAGGATACAATGAGGTTCCACCTCCCATGAAAAGTGCACTTGCACCACCAGGGAAAGAACTGTCATTTGTAGATGTTGAAGGGCTTATAAAATCTGCAGGAGAATTTAGTAAGTCACTTAGTGTTATACCAGAGGTTGCAAAAATGAATTCTGATGCACCAATCATTGAAGATTGGGTGTCAGATAGTGAAGATGAATTAGATGAGCCAACCACTAGGTCAACACAAAGTTCTAATGTGTCAAAGAGTGATGCTAGGCTAACACAGTGTGCTAAAAAGGAAGAGATTCCTCAAGTTGTCAAGCCTAAAATTAATCAGGATAAGTTTCTAAAACCTGTGTTAGGTCATGCTTTGTCTAAAAAGGTTGTTGAGTACCAAGAGATACCTAGAGATCATATGAAAAGGTTCAATAACAAGCCTAGGGGAAACCAAAGAAACTTCAATGGCCTAGTCTCAAACAGATTAGGAAATGAGTTTTATCTTAAAAAGAAGGCATGTTATAATTGTGGTAGTTTTGAGCATCTTCAAGCAAATTGTGCTAACTATCAAAAACCAGTTTGGAACCAATATACAAGAGTGAATCATCAAAACTTTTCAAAAAGAGATCACTCACCTCCCAAAAGAAATATGGTTCCAAGGGCAGTGTTACTGAGATCTGGTGCTACTAGATCTATTGTGACTGCTCAACCAAAAAGGCCTTTTCAAAATAAAACAACTGGGTCTGCTGCTACTTCAAGAGTAAACTCTGCTGCTAAGGCAACTTACTCTACTGCTGTGCCTAAAAAGTTACCAAATACAGTTGTTGGAAATCATTTTTATGCTGTAAAGGCCTCAGCTTGTTGGAGTTGGAAACCAAAAACAAATGCTTTAACTCAAGTTTCCAACAACAACAGTGCATCAATGGATCTTACTAAATATAACTATGTTGATGCACAAGGCAGATCCAAGTCAGTAATGGCTTGGGTCAAAATGAGAAACTAATTTCTCTACTTCATGTGCAGGGCAATCTACAAGACAAGCTAAAAGATCAAGGAATTATGGACAGTGGATGCTCTGGACATATGACTGGTGACATATCCCAACTTGAAGATTTTGTGGTGGATGTGTTGCTTTTGGTAATGATCCTACAGGTGGATGAGTTGGTTGTGATGCTTGTGGTGGATGTGATGGATTTGGTGCCTGGTAATCTCTATGATATGGAAGGTATTTTGCATTGATGTCATGTTGGAACTTCCGGGCTTGTTCCTTAGTTCTTCTACCACATCTGGGTGGTCGATATGGTGGAAGATATGGTGCAAAGGGTGGATTGTTTGACTCTGAGTCTGAAGAGTCTGATGATATGTTGATTATATCTCTATTATCAGACATTGTGATTGTTTTGGAAAAGATTGGAGATATTGATTAAGTTTTGTGGTGTTTTTGGAAGTGATTAGGGTTTGCTTGGAATATCAAGTGGATTTGATCCCCTTTTATTGAGGATCAATTAGGAGTTATGGTAATTAATGAGGAGTTGGTGATTGGTATTCAATTTTTAGTAACTGCCTTTTCTTGAAGATATTTGATTCGATTTTTGACTTTTTGTCCAAGAAAAGTCAAACTACTGCTTGGGTTCATAAGCAGTAGTCAACTCTGCTGCTAGTTATAGGACTCTGCTGCTGGGTGTCTGCTGCTACAAGTTGAAGTTGAAGGACGGTTATGTAACTTCTCCTAAGCAGTTTATAACCTAATTGAATCACCTTTTCTCTACACAATAACCACGAATTGCAGTTTAAAAACCAACCCACTCTCCATTATCCTCCAAATTCAAAATCCCCAAATCTCAAGAACCCTAAATCATGGACATCGATCGAACATGGGCCAAAAGTCATAACATTGTGGCAGAACTTGACACAGATGTTATACCCTCTGAATTCACAGATATGGCAAACTTTCTAAATGCTACATCTCTTCAGTATGCACTAACTGTGAATCCAACCATATATGCTGCACACATCAAACAATTTTGGCAAACTGCAAAAGTCAGAACTTTGAATGGGGAACTTTGTGTGAGGGCATATGTTGATAATCAAAAAGTAATCATTTCTGAAGCCTCTATTCGAACAACTTTGCTCTTTGATGATGAAGAAGGAACAAAGTGTCTTGAAAGAAATGAGCTTTTTGATGGTTTGGCTGAACTGGGTTATCAGAAGAAGAACAATAGTTTAAAATTTCAAAAAGGTCTTTTTTCTACTCCTTGGAAATTTTTAGCCCATACCTTATTGCATTGTTTGAGTCCTAAAACAACTGGGTGGAATGAGATTAATGCAACCATAGCATCTGCTATGATTTGCTTAAGCAAAGGAGACTCATTTAATTTTTCAAACATGATTTTTGAGGGCATTGTTTTTAGTGTTAAAGAAAAAGGAAAATCTTTGCTTTATCCCAGGTTTATCCAATTGTTTATAAATGATCAAATTGAAACAACCAGATCCCATAGGGCTATTTTTAAATCAACAATAATGGGATCTGTGTCTTTTAGTTTTTTGGGCAAGGTTAATAAAGAATTTACTGGAGCAGTTACACCACTTACTCCTTATATGGTGGAACTTATTGAAAATGCTCAGGGTGAAGGATCAGGAACTCCCACTGATTCCCAACACACACCCACTTTTGAATCACCATCCCCACAACCTTTAAAGACCTACAAACGTAGGAAAGCCTCTAAGAACACTGAGTTACCCCAGACCAGTGTTAGGATGGATATTGTACCAGATGGGGCTGTCACAGGTGATGGAGGTGACATGTTGGTGAGGGCTAACACTACTGCTTCTAGCTTAGCAGCAGAGCAGGATAGTGTTAACATAAATAAGACCCAATCCAAGGCAACATCTAATGTGAATGATTCTAATGAGTCAAACACAGGTGATGGATTCCCTAGCCAAATGGAAAACATAGGGGGCTCAGGTGATCAAACTAGGTTTGATACTGAGTTTATGTCCCAAGATTCACCTCTCAGGGAAGGTCACACATCCCGAAGTGAGGAGGACAGAATTGAACAAACTGAATTGATGGCACCCCCTCTTGTACAAAATGTCATTGTCAATGATTCACCTCTCGGACCAGGTAACACAGGTCGAAGTGATGAGGCTAGTATGGAACAAATTAAGGTTTTGATGGATAAATGTACCACTTTGGAAACCAAGTGTCAAAACTTGGAATCCAAAGTACAAGCTCTTGAAGGTCTCACAGCTGCACAGGGTACTATGATCACTCAACTCAAGCAACAAATGGAGTTATTACAACAACAAATGTCTTCTGCTAACACTGCTGCTGGTTTGGGAGAGGATGCTTCCAAACAGGGGAGGAATGGCACAGGTTCAGGGGAGGAAATCAGGGGTACTCAAAATGTTGCTGGGGTTGAAACTCAAAATGTTGAACATGATGACTCTGCTGCTCTAATCTCTGCTGCTATAGAAGACTCTACTGCTATGGAAGACTCTGCTGCTATGGCTTTAGACTCTGCTGCTATGGATTTAGAGACAAATGTTGATGCAGGGGTTATTGTTGATGCTGGCTTAGCTTCAGGGGAGGCTAAGAGTGATGACCATGTGGAAAGTAGTGATAATGCTGATAGGTATGTGGTGGTGAATAAGGATAATCAAGAAGTTGTGATGGAAGAGATTGCTAAGACTGCTGCTCCAGAGTCTGCTGCTAAAGAGACTACTGCTAGTAACTCTGCTGCTGGATCAGGTGAGAACTCAGTTGCAAATGCATTGCTAATGCTTCAAGAAAAATCTCCAACTGAGCATACATCAGAATCACCTCAACTCAAATCTACACCATCTCAACCAACATCCCTTTCACAACCTATTCATGTGTCACTCCTACCCACAAAAGGAGTGATGATTAGAGAACCTCTACAAACAGTTCCAAAGGCAAAACCAGTTGCTTCAAGTACTGATAAAGGTAAAGGAAAGATGATTGAAGAAGCTGGTTCTGGTTCTAGTGATGATGAAGAAGAATACAAGAAATTGCCTCAGGAATTTTGGCCAAGAGAGAAGCTTGTGGAAGCTGATAGAGCTTTGGCTTTACAGGTTGCCATGGATGATATTGTAATAGATGGGGATGATGTTAATGCTGAACAGGCTAGGATGCTAGCAGAACATGAAGTTCTTGTAGCATTAAAATCTAGAAGAAGTGAAGAGGGTGAGCAAAAGTCTAAGAATGATGTATATGACTATGAGCCCACACCTGAAGAAGTTGACTACTTGATAAAGAAAAATCCAGAGGTCAACAAGAAAGCATTAGAAGTTCATGCTGATGTTACTCTAACTACAGAGCAAAAGACTGCACAGTTGTATGATTTCATTAGAATGATTACTGATCAAGCTTTTGACTATGTGTCAAATGTAATTAAAGGCAAGCAAAAGAGGAAAAGAAGGCCTACAGAAGCTCAGATCATATCTCAAATGAAACAATATTTATGTGCTCAGTGTGGTTGGAAGATGAGCCAATTCAAAGGAATGGGGAATGATGCAGTTAGACTTCATTACTATTCTGGATATAAGAGGAATAAGATGTTTGTTGGAATGGGCTCAAAGGAAGAGGCTGAGTGGAAGAAAGATTTTGATGAGCATATGGCAGCTAGCAGAGAAAGAGCCAAGAAGTCAAGAGTTGAAGGATCTAAGTCTACTGAATTACCTGAAACACTTCAAAAGACCTCTGATAAGACTGATGATAGATTTTTGGTGGTTGAACCAGATGACATGTTTGTTGAGCCACTTCAAGCTAGACATCCAATTGCTGAATGGGAAATTGTACAAGATGAATTTGGTGAAGCTTGGAAAATTATCAGAGTTGGAGGTGATGTTGAAGTTTACAGAGATTTTGAAGATCTTGTAAGATCTTGTGACAGGACAGATCTGAACACACTTTGGGGCTTGACACAAGCTAAGTTTCAGTTTGAAGATCCAGTAAGTGTAAAGGCTATGGAGTTATGGGTACATTTTCAAAGAATGTATAATCCAGACTCAAGTGACAGATATTGGAAGTTTGAAGCAGATAATATGACTACATTGTGGAAGCACTATAGCTCAAGTGATGTTCATCATATTTCTACTCAGGCTGGAGTTGATGTGTTCATGCTTACTGAAAAGGAGTATCCATTGAGAGCTGGTGTTCTTACTGTAATGCTTGCTTCTAAGCTCAGATGTGAAGAAATAACTCCTCATCTTCAAGACTTGCTTGACAGGATAGTGTTGCAGAATACTAGAGAGTGTGAAAAGCTGAGAAGAAGGTAGAGTGTTTGAAAGCATCCTCCTGGTGTTTGTTTAAGCTTATAAGAAACTTGCATATTTTCAGGGAAAATATCAAGTTTAGGGGAGGATTGTTGGGTTTTGAAGTAACTCTACTTCTGGATGCTACACTGCTGCTAACTAGTCAAGTCTACTGCTAAGTGCAAAATCTCTACTGCTAGACAAGACTACTGCTGAGACTCTACTGCTGGAAGTATACTGCTGAGACTCTGCTGCTATGTGATAAGTTTGTGTACGAATATTTGTATTTATAGTATAGATATTATGTAATATTCTATTATGTTAGAAGATCATAGTCGTGGGTAGGAAGTTGTATGTAAGCCTGTAGGGTTCCTTGGTGTATAAAAGGAGATCCTAGGGTTAGACTAGAATACGAATTATTCTAGCATTGTATTCACTTCAAGGTTGCAAAACCCTAGCACTATTCAGAGTGCTCGTATTCAATATATTGAAGTGTTTAGTTGGTGATATTATTGTGTTTGTGTTCATCTTAAGTTAATCAATAAATTCCGCATATTGATTAAGTTTGTAACAAGTCAGCTTCTATACATTGTTGTCTTGGTTTATCTAAGATAATAATACTAGATCAATTGCTCAACTGGGATCAACAAGTGGTATCAGAGCTTGTGATCTAGAAGCTGTGATCAAGAAGAACTCAAACATTCTCTCAAGTTCTGTCTGTTAACACATCTGAAGCAATGGGTGATGAAACTCATATGGTTACTGCCTCCAAGGTTCCTATGCTGAAGCAAGGTGAGTATGAGATATGGAAGATGAGGATGAGGCAATACATCCGGATGATTGACTACAAGATGTGGGATGCTATTGTCAAAGGTACTAAAACTTCAGTGACTGTTGATGGCAAGGAAGTTGGAATCAAGGGAAAGGAAGCTGATGATCTCATGAAATTGGAGATAAAAGCTCATAGTATTCTCCTGATGGGATTACCCAATGAATTTCAGGTTGACTTTGAACCCATTGATACTGCTAAGGAGCTTATGGAAGCTATTGAAACAAGATTTGGTGGCAATGATGCCACTAAGAAGGCTAGGAAAAATGCTTTGAAGCATCAATTTGAGAACTTCACTGCTATCAGTGGAGAAAATCTTGATGGTACTTACAACAGACTCCAAAAGCTTGTAAGTCATTTAAAGCTTCTTGGATACATTGTCCCTCAAGAAGATACAAATCTCAAATTTATTAGAAGCCTGTCACCTGAATGGAGCATGCAAACTGTTGTGTGGAGAAACAAAGCTGATTTTGATACAATGAGCTTGGATGATCTATACAACAACTTGAAGGCTTATGAAACTGAGTTGAAGGGTGCATCAAATTCGTCTACTTCATCATCAGCAGCTCAAAATATTGCTTTTGTTTCTACCAAAGGCAATACTTCATTAGAGGGTCACTCTGCTGCTTATGGTGTCTCTACTGTTAGCACTAGTATCTCTGCTGCTAGTTCTAATAACTTGGACACTGCAAGTGATGCTGCTCTGTGTGCATTCTTGGCTGATCTCACCACAGCTACTGAAGTTCTAAACCAAGATGCTGATCATATTGATTCTGATGATCTGGAAGAAATTGATATGAAGTGGCAAATGGCTATGCTGACTTTAAGGGCAAGAAAGTTCTTGAAAAGAACTGGAAGGCAACTTAAGTATAATCCACAGGGAAACATGGGTTTTGACAAGTCAAAGATGGAGTGCTTCAACTGCAATAGGAAAGGACATTTTGCCAGAGAATGCAGAGCTCCCAAGAAGAATGTTGACACAACCAAGAAGGCTGCAGAAGAGTCAAAGCCAACTACTGCTTTGGTGTCTTGTGATGGTTTGGGAGATTATGACTGGAGTGACTTGGCACAAGAAGAACCAAACCATGGCCTGCTTGCAGTGACAACTACAGGGCATAACTTTGCTCTAATGGCTTATGCTTCTTCATCATCTGGCTCAGATTCTGAGGTATCACATGAATCTAATGAATCTTCTTGTTCTTTTAAATCATGTGCTGACACTATAGAAGAACTTAAGGCTAGGAATGAGAGTTTGATAAAAGAAGTTGAGTTTCTGAGACTTGATAACATAGGTTATAAAGTAGGTATTGAAAATGTTGAAAGAAAACTTGACTATATGAAAGAATGTGAGATTGAGTATGTTGATAGGTTGAACATACAGGATGGAGAAATTGAAATTAAAAATGCTGAAATAGCAATGCTTAAAAGAAAGTTAGTTGAGGCTGAAAAAGCTAGAGATTTAGCTATTGAGGAAAAAGATAAGCACATTATTAGAGTTGATAAACAAAAGTATGCTACTTCTATTCTTAATGAACATGATAAAAACATAATTGAGTGTCAACTGATGAGAAAGCATAGTGGCATAGGATACAATGAGGTTCCACCTCCCATGAAAAGTGCACTTGCACCACCAGGGAAAGAACTGTCATTTGTAGATGTTGAAGGGCTTATAAAATCTGCAGGAGAATTTAGTAAGTCACTTAGTGTTATACCAGAGGTTGCAAAAATGAATTCTGATGCACCAATCATTGAAGATTGGGTGTCAGATAGTGAAGATGAATTAGATGAGCCAACCACTAGGTCAACACAAAGTTCTAATGTGTCAAAGAGTGATGCTAGGCTAACACAGTGTGCTAAAAAGGAAGAGATTCCTCAAGTTGTCAAGCCTAAAATTAATCAGGATAAGTTTCTAAAACCTGTGTTAGGTCATGCTTTGTCTAAAAAGGTTGTTGAGTACCAAGAGATACCTAGAGATCATATGAAAAGGTTCAATAACAAGCCTAGGGGAAACCAAAGAAACTTCAATGGCCTAGTCTCAAACAGATTAGGAAATGAGTTTTATCTTAAAAAGAAGGCATGTTATAATTGTGGTAGTTTTGAGCATCTTCAAGCAAATTGTGCTAACTATCAAAAACCAGTTTGGAACCAATATACAAGAGTGAATCATCAAAACTTTTCAAAAAGAGATCACTCACCTCCCAAAAGAAATATGGTTCCAAGGGCAGTGTTACTGAGATCTGGTGCTACTAGATCTATTGTGACTGCTCAACCAAAAAGGCCTTTTCAAAATAAAACAACTGGGTCTGCTGCTACTTCAAGAGTAAACTCTGCTGCTAAGGCAATTTACTCTACTGCTGTGCCTAAAAAGTTACCAAATACAGTTGTTGGAAATCATTTTTATGCTGTAAAGGCCTCAGCTTGTTGGAGTTGGAAACCAAAATCAAATGCTTTAACTCAAGTTTCCAACAACAACAGTGCATCAATGGATCTTACTAAATATAACTATGTTGATGCACAAGGCAGATCCAAGTCAGTAATGGCTTGGGTCAAAAAGAGAAACTAATTTCTCTACTTTATGTGCAGGGCAATCTACAAGACAAGCTAAAAGACCAAGGAATTGTGGATAGTGGATGCTCTGGACATATGACTGGTGACATATCCCAACTTGAAGATTTTGTGCCTATTGATGGTGGATGTGTTGCTTTTGGTAATGATCCTACAGGTGGAAAAATTGTTGGTATTGGTACTATAAAAACAGGAAATTTGAATTTTGAAAATGTGATGTTAGTTAAAGGACTTAAGTTTAATCTCTTTAGTGTTTCACAAATGTGTGACAAAAGGAATTTTGTTCTTTTTACTGACACTGAATGTCTTGTCCTTTCTTCTGACTTTAAGTTACCAGATGACAAGTATGTGGTACTCAAAGTTCCAAGAAATGACAACATATACAGTGATCATATAAAGAACATAGTTCCTAGAAGAGATGTAACTTGTCTTTTTGCTAAAGCCACCTTTGATGAATCCAAATTATGGCATAGGAGACTTGGACACTTAAATTTCAAAACCATGAATAAATTGGTAAAAAGTAATCTTGTGAGAGGGTTACCTTCAAAGGTTTTTGAAAATGATGAAACCTGTGTTGCCTGTAAAAAGGGTAAACAACACAGAGTATCTTTTAAGTCCAAAGTTGTGAATACTATTGATGAGCCTTTGCATTTGCTTCATATGGATTTATTTGGACCTGTTTTTGTGAAAAGTCTGAATAAGAAGCAATTTTGTCTAGTTGTCACAGATGATTTCAGTAGGTTTACTTGGGTATTCTTTCTAGCTACTAAAGATGAAACACCTGAAATTCTTAAGGAGTTCATAACTAGAATAGAAAACCTAATAAATCACAAGGTAAAGATAATAAGGTGTGACAATGGAACTGAGTTTAAGAATCATACAATGAATCAGTTCTGTGTGGGTAAGGGTATTTTAAGACAGTACAGTGTTGCTAGAACTCCTCAACAAAATGGTGTAGCTGAGAGGAGAAATAGAACATTGATTGAGGCTGCTAGGACTATGTTGTCAGATTCAAAATTACCTATACCTTTTTGGGCTGAAGCAGTGAACACTGCCTGCTTTGTGCAAAATAGGAGTAAGGTAGTTAAGCCTCATAATAAGACCCCTTATGAATTATTTCATGGTAAAAAGCCAATGATAGCATTCTTTAGACCATTTGGGTGTCCTATTACCATCTTAAATACCAAAGACCAATTAGGCAAGTTTGATGAAAAGGCTGATGAAGGTTACTTTGTTGGATACTCTGTCAATAGTAAAGCTTATAGAGTATACAATAAAAGAACTAGATTTGTGGAAGAAAACCTGCATATTGAGTTTGATGAGAATAAAACCAATAGTGCAGGAACTGGACCAGAATGGCTATTTGATATTGATATGCTAACCAAAACCATGAATTATGAGCCAGTGTTTGCAGGAATGGATACTAACTCTCTTGCAGGTAATCAATCAAATGACTCTGCTGCTAAGGAAGCTGATTCCCAAAAGGAGTTTGTGTTGATTGAAAAATTGAGCCTTGGACCAAATATTTCTCCTACACAGGAGGAAAGGAGCTCACAAGATGATGTTGTCCAAGATTCTCCTAAAGGAAGTGAGGGAGAACCAAAAGTTGATGAAGTGGTGGAAAAACCTAAGGAAACTACTTCTAGCAGCAGTCTTCATAACTCTACTGCTAATGAACACTCTGCTGCTGGACCTAGCAACACTACTGCTACACACAAGTTTCCAACTTTTGATTCACAGGGTATATCTCTTGCTGATTCACCATACCCTGATGATTCCACTACACCTGGTTTGACAGAGATCTATTCTGATACTGATGATGAGGCTCTTGATCCTCAAATCTTTGGAGCTGCAGCAGATGTTACTAATTTGGAATCTAATATTCCAGTTAGTCCAACCAAAACTACAAGAGTTCACAAAGTTCACCCCAAAGAAAACATTTTGGGTGATCCATCATCAACTGTGCAAACTAGGAGGATGACTAAAGAGCAAAAAGATATCTTACACAAAGCTTTCTTTGTAAGATCTCTTCATCAAAGAAACAGTCATAAAGATCTGCAAAACTGTCTATTTGCTTGTTTCCTATCACAAGTTGAACCCAAAAATGCCTATAAAGCATTACAAGATTCAAGCTGGGTAGAAGCCATGCAAGAAGAGCTTCTTCAATTCAGATTACAAGAAGTTTGGACCTTGGTGGATTTGCCTAATGGAAAAAGGGCAATTGGTACTAAATGGGTTTTTAGGTGTAAAAGAGATGAAAGAGGAATTGTGATCAGAAACAAAGCAAGGTTGGTTGCTCAAGGATACACACAACAAGAAGGTATTGATTATGATGAAGTGTATGCACCAGTGGCAAGAATTGAGGCCATAAGATTGTTTTTGGCTTATGCTTCATACAAAGATTTTGTTGTATATCAAATGGATGTTAAAAGTGCTTTTCTGTATGGGGAAATCAAGGAAGAAGTTTATGTGACACAACCACCTGGTTTTGAAGATCCAGATTTTCCTGACAAAGTTTACAAGGTTGAGAAAGCACTATATGGATTGCATCAAGCTCCCAGAGCATGGTATGAAAAGTTATCAACTTATTTGCTGGATTGTGGATATGAGAAGGGTAAAATTGATAAAACCTTATTCATTAAGAAGAACAAAGGTGATATTTTGCTGGTTCAAGTATATGTAGATGATATCATTTTTGGTTCTACAAGCAAAGCTATGTGTGAGGAGTTTGAGAAGATCATGAAGAATAAATTTTCTATGAGTTCCATGGGTGAACTTACATTTTTCTTGGGATTGCAAGTGAAACAACTGCATGATGGTATATTCATCAGCCAAGATAAGTATGTGGCTGACATTTTAAAGAAGTTTGGATTTGAAGATGCCAAGCCTGCAAAGACAACTCATGAGAAAGATAAGCCATTGATGAATGATGAGTATGGCAAAGAGGTGGATGTTCACTTGTACAGGTCAATGATTGGTTCATTGATGTACCTTACAGCTTCAAGACCAGATATTATGTTTGCTGTATGTGCTTGTGCAAGATATCAAGTCAATCCCAAAGAATCACATCTTAATGCTGTGAAGAGAATCTTTAGATACTTAAGGTATCAACCCAAATTGGGGCTTTGGTATCCTAAGGATTCACCATTTCATTTGGAAGCATACTCAGACAGTGATTATGCTGGGGCTAGCTTGGATAGGAAATCCACAACAGGAGGTTGTCAATTTCTGGGAAGCAGATTGGTGTCATGGCAATGTAAGAAACAAACTGTGGTGGCAAACTCTTCAACAGAAGCAGAGTATGTAGCTGCTTCAAGTTGCTGTGGTCAAGTACTTTGGATGCAAAACCAATTGCTGGACTATGGGTACAATTTTATGAACACCAAAATTTTCATTGACAATAACAGTACATTGTGCATCATCAAAAATACTGTTTTTCATTCTAAAACAAAACATATTGAGATAAGACATCATTTTATCAGAGATTGCTATGAAAAGAAACTAATTCAAGTTGTTAAAATTCATACTGATCTAAATGTTGCTGATCTACTTACTAAACACTTTGATGTGGGTAGATTTCAGTTTTTAGTTGCAAGTATTGGTATGAGAAATCTTTGAAAAACTTATCTCATTGTGTTTTTGTAAAGTTTTGTAAAAGTATTTTGCACTGTTATTGGTCTAACAAGTTTGTTTCTACTGCTGATTACACTCTGCTGCTAATACTCTACTCTACTGCTAGAGTATGACTTAGCAGTATAGTGCTCTGTTTGTATTTGTGTTTTGGACTAATCTTTTGCAGGGAAAGTTTAAGTGTTAATGATGTTCTTTTGAGCTAATGGACATTCAAAGATTGCACTGAAGTTAAAGAAGAACAGTGATAATTCATTAATTATTCAAAGGATGATCATTACAAGCAAAAGAAGATTACAAAAAGCTTTCAAAACACAAAAGGAAACATTCACATAACCCTAAACACCTATCACATGGGACGTTTCCCTTTGGCCTTGGAGTCTCTTTTCTCCTGTTCTTGAGCAACATTGGCAAGAGCATCTCTCAAGGATTGGGAATCTGGCATGGTTCTGTTTCTTCCCATGGACTGAGTTGCCATATCCCACACTCTTGGACAAACCAAGCCTATCACAACTCCATGTGATTCAGATGGTCCCTCTGCTTGTGAAGATTGAGTGTGAGAAGGAGGAACTGATGCTGATGGTTGTGGAGAAGGAGGAACTGGTGCTTCTGCTTGGGTCTTTGGAGGAGGAACTGGTGCCTCTGGTTGTGAAGGTTCTGCTTGCAAAAACTCCAAATGCTTTCTCAAGGCTTTCACCAAAGCCTTTGGGATTTCTTGAGCCAATGAGGAGGTCATGTGTGGTCCTTGTGGTGGATGAGTTGGTTGTGGTGCTTGTGGTGGATGTGATGGATTTGGTGACTGGTAATCTCTATGAAAAGGAAGATATTTTGCATTGATGTCATGCTTGAACTTCCGGGCTTGTTCCTTAGTTCTTCTACCACATTTGGGTGGTCGATATGGTGGTAGATATGGTGCAAAGGGTGGATTATTTGACTCTGAGTCTGAAGAGTCTGATGATATGTTGATTCTATCTCTATTGTCAGACATTGTGATTGTTTTGGAAAAGATTGGAGATATTGATTAAGTTTTGTGGTGTTTTTGGAAGTGATTAGGGTTTGCTTGGAATATCAATTGGATTTGATCCCCTTTTATTGAGGATCAATTAGGAGTTATGGTAATTAATGAGGAGTTGGTGATTGGTATTCAATTTTTAGTAACTGCCTTTTCTTGAAGATATTTGATTCGATTTTTGACTTTTTGTCCAAGAAAAGTCAAACTACTGCTTGGGTTCATAAGCAGTAGTCAACTCTGCTGCTAGTTATAGGACTCTGCTGCTGGGTGTCTGCTGCTACAATTTGAAGTTGAAGGACGGTTATGTAACTTCTCCTAAGCAGTTTATAACCTAATTGAATCACCTTTTCTCTACACAATAACCACGAATTGCAGTTTAAAAACCAACCCACTCTCCATTATCCTCCAAATTCAAAATCCCCAAATCTCAAGAACCCTAAATCATGGACATCGATCGAACATGGGCCAAAAGTCATAACATTGTGGCAGAACTTGACACAGATGTTATACCCTCTGAATTCACAGATATGGCAAACTTTCTAAATGCTACATCTCTTCAGTATGCACTAACTGTGAATCCAACCATATATGCTGCACACATCAAACAATTTTGGCAAACTGCAAAAGTCAGAAATTTGAATGGAGAACTTTGTGTGAGGGCATATGTTGATAATCAAAAAGTAATCATTTCTGAAGCCTCTATTCGAACAACTTTGCTCTTTGATGATGAAGAAGGAACAAAGTGTCTTGAAAGAAATGAGCTTTTTGATGGTTTGGCTGAACTGGGTTATCAGAAGAAGAACAATAGTTTAAAATTTCAAAAAGGTCTTTTTTCTACTCCTTGGAAATTTTTAGCCCATACCTTATTGCATTGTTTGAGTCCTAAAACAACTGGGTGGAATGAGATTAATGCAACCATAGCATCTGCTATGATTTGCTTAAGCAAAGGAGACTCATTTAATTTTTCAAACATGATTTTTGAGGGCATTGTTTTTAGTGTTAAAGAAAAAGGAAAATCTTTGCTTTATCCCAGGTTTATCCAATTGTTTATAAATGATCAAATTGAAACAACCAGATCCCATAGGGCTATTTTTAAATCAACAATAATGGGATCTGTGTCTTTTAGTTTTTTGGGCAAGGTTAATAAAGAATTTACTGGAGCAGTTACACCACTTACTCCTTATATGGTGGAACTTATTGAAAATGCTCAGGGTGAAGGATCAGGAACTCCCACTGATTCCCAACACACACCCACTTTTGAATCACCATCCCCACAACCTTTAAAGACCTACAAACGTAGGAAAGCCTCTAAGAACACTGAGTTACCCCAGACCAGTGTTAGGATGGATATTGTACCAGATGGGGCTGTCACAGGTGATGGAGGTGACATGTTGGTGAGGGCTAACACTACTGCTTCTAGCTTAGCAGCAGAGCAGGATAGTGTTAACATAAATAAGACCCAATCCAAGGCAACATCTAATGTGAATGATTCTAATGAGTCAAACACAGGTGATGGATTCCCTAGCCAAATGGAAAACATAGGGGGCTCAGGTGATCAAACTAGGTTTGATACTGAGTTTATGTCCCAAGATTCACCTCTCAGGGAAGGTCACACATCCCGAAGTGAGGAGGACAGAATTGAACAAACTGAATTGATGGCACCCCCTCTTGTACAAAATGTCATTGTCAATGATTCACCTCTCGGACCAGGTAACACAGGTCGAAGTGATGAGGCTAGTATGGAACAAATTAAAGTTTTGATGGATAAATGTACCACTTTGGAAACCAAGTGTCAAAACTTGGAATCCAAAGTAAAAACTCTTGAAGGTCTCACAGCTGCACAGGGCACTATGATCACTCAACTCATGCAACAAATGGAGTTATTACAAAAACAAATGTCTTCTGCTAACACTGCTGCTGGTTTGGGAGAGGATGCTTCCAAATAGGAGAGGAATGGCACAGGTTCAGGGGAGGAAATCAGGGGTACTCAAAATGTTGCTGGGGTTGAAACTCAAAATGTTGAACAAATCTCTGCTGCTCAAATCTCTGCTGCTATAGAAGACTCTACTGCTAAGAGTGACTCTGCTGCTATGGCTTTAGAATCTGCTGCTATGGATTTAGAGACAAATGTTGATGCAGGGGTTATTGTTGATGCTGGCTTAGCTTCAGGGGAGGCTAAGAGTGATGACCATGTGGAGAGTAGTGATAATGCTGATAGGTATGTGGTGGTGAATAAAGATAATCAAGTAATTGTGATGGAAGAGATTTCTAAGACTGATCAAGTAGTTGTGATGGAAGAGATTGCTAAGACTGCTGTTCCAGAGTCTGCTGCTAAAGAGACTACTGCTAGTAACTCTGCTGCTGGATCAGGTGAGAACTCAGTTGCAAATGCATTGCTGATGCTTCAAGAAAAATCTCCAACTGAGCATACATCAGAATCACCTCAACTCAGATCTACACCATCTCAAC
>LBNU01001010.1:98072-116279 GCA_014162995.1 Artemisia annua | reverse complement strand
ATGAAATCGAACTCTTATGAAGTACTCAAATGCCTGATCGAACCTTGATTCATACCCTGGTGTATAAATGACCTTCACAATATGTGACTTGAGCACATTAAACGCTTTCATTGATTTTCTTTCTCTCATTTGTATTTCCTTCTCCATTGAATTCTTATGTGTGAAAAGGTTGTTCGTTGGATCTTTAGGATGAACTTAGGTTGTTGTTGTAGATTAGATTTGATGAAACTTTAAAGTCGTTTTTGGTTTATTTTAGTGATTTCGTATTTTTATAAAATATAAATATAAATATAAATCCTCAATAAAAATTCTTAATCCTTGAAAACCCATTAAACCATGATATGTAAGTTATCCTCCTCCATGTAGTCTCGATTCTTTAGTTATATGATCAGATAACAACTAAAGCATCTTCATGTGCACGTCAGTGAAATCATTCTTTATTAGAGGATAATAGAATGACAATTGCAACTAGATCTGACGCACCACTGTTGGAATTCATTGATGAGCAGTTCTTTGTGTGATTGTGAGGAACGAAAAGTTGATAATTTTAGGTAAGGGATGGCGTTTTATTGAGGTGAGGGTTAGGGTTTGACGGGGCGGCCTAGAGGAGGCGGTTCAACGTAGCCACCTAGGTCTGAGGATCAGACCCGCTCCGATACCATGTTAGGCTTACCATCTGCTTTGTTTGAGGAGTTTCGTACCGTTAGACAATGTAAACCTCGTAGGTTATTATTATTATTCAAACACAATATATAGAGTACAAGACATAAACCCTAACCCTAATGGACCCAACCCACAGGTCGGGCTTGGGCCTATTTATTCACTAATAGATTTCACGTTCTGTTTTCAATTGATCTAGGTAATGTATCATTTTTTTTGAATTATTATCTTCAACTATTCTTTTTTTTTTCTGATTCTTTTTTCTTTTTGTGGTCATTTTATGATTGTAGGTAGAAGCTCATTGAAGAAGATGAATACACCATCTCGTGTGTATATAATTTTCATCAAGGTGATCACCTTCAGTTAACCCAAGGTAGCTAATCAAATTTATGTTAGCCATTTTATTGAATTGATTATATTCGATTTATAATTGAATTGGATTGAACCAAAACTATTGTCGGCCACATGTTCGATGAATGTTCTTTGAACCAAATTGTTGTTCATTAATTGTAAATTTAGAATAAATTTTAATCCCTAATTGCATATAGTCTTGAAGTGTGCAAAGTTTAAAGGTTCTTAAGATCAAACTAATCGATTTAAGTAGCATCCTAATATGAGGAACATTTTTGTTTTGGCTATTGCAAACTGTTTCAACCCATAGATTATAATCCGGGGAATTCATTTTGTTTCAGATCATTCTACGTTTTGCTATTGTTGATCTCTCGAATTTGTACTTTGATGTTGCCAAAGAACGCCTTTAACACGGGCAAAAATGACGGAAAAAAACTCAATGTGGGAAAATGTATCAAGTTATTCGTGCTGCTTCTCTTTTAAAGATTGTGGTTTATTTGAAATCTGGGGATATAATATGGTCACTGTGTGGAACTGTTGTTTCTTAAGTTTATGTTATTAAGTTGTGATATGATATGGAGTATTTTGTGGCTTTCGGATAATAGATTATGGTGGCAAACAGGAAGGAAAAAAATTCAACATGGAGAATATGTATCAGGTAATAAACAATCACTCTTTGAAGTCCATTCCTTTTATTATTCTCCTTTTTATCTTATGGATTAATAGTGACCACAACAGGCGTATGAAGTGTGAACACGTTGATCAGATGAGAACGTAACGGGTGATTTGAACAAAGTTAAAAATGCATGGATATACAAGCTCAACTTTCTCAGGTTAGCGTCTCTTTTACTAACATGCTTACTAATAAATGGGGCGATTCGGGTTATAATTTAATTCAAATAGGACACAAACAGGTCAATTCAGTTAAAAAAAAATGAGTCAAATTGGTCATACTTATAGCAACCACAGTGCATTGTCAAGCTTAATTTGAAAGCCTGCTTTTTGAGCAAGTTATAAGCTTAAGGTTAATTAAAGGTAGCGGGACATGTGACAGTAACAAAAGTATAAGTGATTGTGGATTTATTCACAATGATGTGCTGATACTTGGTTAGTTAAGACTTATGAGTTAAATTGCAAATTATTGCTAAAAGAATTTGATTAGTGGGTTGATTGTTTATAAAATCATATAAGCAACAATGATCATTACTTCTCATGACTTGGCTTTTACATGCTTTTGGTTACAAGAGATGCATGACAAATGCGATGAAAGAGTTACTTATAGCTTGAGTTGTCTTAAGAAGGCGAAATCCCTCCAAAGGTAAATAAAAAATATTCTGCAAGTCTAAACCAATGTGTTTTTTATTTACCATGATTGCAAAAGAATGTAAGTTTGGTCAATTTAATTGACGTGGCATTTATTGATCAAGTTAATGTTACATGAGCAACATTCAAATGAGTGGAGCCTCAAGTTTATATGAATCAAGTTGTCTAATATGTTTGGATTATGTAGACTGTCATAGGCTTCAGATAAAAGGGAAAATAAACAAAGAGTTGTGTAAACATGGACAATCGTTAAGCCTGGGATGATATTCAGTAAAACATAGTGTTCGATTTTTAATTTCATGCACACCAAGTGCTCTATGAAAGGAGACCATGAATTACATATCCTTTTTTTACTTGGAAGTTATTCTCAACTAGATTTCAATTAAGATAATATTGTCAACACTGCATGATAGATCATGAATATTGGTAGTTAATGTGGATTACAATCATGAGTGGTTTACATTCTTGGTTGTAAAGTATTCAAGTTCATGTTTAGAAGTCTTTTAATGTCCTGTTTGAATGGGGTAATAATGTAATAGAAAAAGAAATGATTGGTTTGTACAAGCTAATACCCTTCATCACAAAAAGAAAAGTTTGCACTAAGGTCATGTTTGGCAACAAGCGTTAAGGAAGCGTTTAGGAGCGACAAGCGGTAAGCGGTAAGCATTTAGATGAAAAGCTTGTTTGGCAACATCTCTAATAGCGGTTGAAACTATCTTAACCGCTCCAAAATGAAATGCTTCTTGAATGAGCTTTCCAGAATTGCTCCAAGCGTTTAGATACTGAAATTACATATATACCCCCATTTGTTTAATCATTTATTTTATTTTAATGTGTATATGACCTTTTTCGTAATTATACACTTTATAATTACTGCTACAGCTATGTTACCAAACATGTTTTTTAAATAAACAACTACTGCTTACTGCTTACAGCTTACTGCTACTGCCAACTGCTTACTACTTACTGCTACTGCTACGTGTCGCCAAACATAACCTAAAATAAGGGTGTGATATGGGCTATTTATTTATTAGTGTAGCTAATGTAATGGAATGGGTCCAATACGTTCCCGATCAAGTGTGTGGACTACTTTGTTCGACACTAAAAAGTCAAGCATGATGTCTCTTGATAGTGCTTAAGTCGATAACTAATCAGGTATCTTATGAACATTCTGATTGATGGATTGTATATTTTTTTAGAAAGGCGGGATTGTATATTTTTCCAATGATATATTTGATTTCACTTAAGGATTGTGTCACTAAAAACGAACTAAAGTAGTACCTCGTACTTCGTATTATATTGACCTTATTGGCTGCTCTAAAATTTTAGTTATTGGATATTAGAGTTCTAAATTAGCTGAATACATAAGTCTATGACTTATGTTAGGTTTTGCACCTAAAGAAAGATGCAACAAGAATAGCATTAGAAGAAAGTGTCTAAGGCACCAAACAAGTAAGAACACCGACTTACGTAGTTACATGGGTATTAGTCCTCTTACATCCATTTGCTTGATTAATAGACTTTTATAGTTAAAAAGGTTCATCCTCTCTTACTAATATTTTTAATTTATATATGTGTAGGTAATTCCGTTGCACCTTACTCTAAAAGAATGTCAATGGCTACAGGCCATTGCAGTGTCCTATAATATATGTCTCCTTTTACCTTTTGATGAAAAGCTATTTCATAGTGATGTTCACACTTGATGTAATGTTTTATTTTTGAATCTCACTAAATATTTTTATATGTTGTTTGATACATGTTAAGAATTTTTGCTAGAGTTGAATTATCGCATGTTACAACCGTTTGCAATTACATTTTATCTTTTCACTTTCTATTTTGAACGTTACACGAAACACTTACCACAATATCGCATATCGTATAATTGTCTGCCGCTAGAAATTTCCGTTGCTATGCACGTGTACTCGCCTATTCTTGAGTAATCATGCTTCTAATCAGCAATGAACCTTTTCAGTAAGGAAATGTGTTTTCGTATAATATAATATTGTTATTGTATTGTCCTCCTTATTATGATTTCCATCTAAATAATGGTTCATTGCAAAATAGAATCATTATGATTTCCATTAACATGTCTAGCTAGAAATTCCAAACACAAACCGTACAAACAAACAAAAACCACGAAAACATGACAGTGATATCTTGGTTTCGGTTTTGGTTTCCTAGCCACTAAACCCACTAAACACCCATAACTCTTTTATATCTAACCAGCAAACATCTTAGCAGCACCACATAAACCACCAAAACACCATTAAAACCACAATGTTATAAAAAATAATAGGAGTACAATGCAACAACAATATCAAATCCTTCACCAATATAATGGAGCTCCAGATTTAAAATATTGTAAGAAAAACTTAAACTAAAAAATAGTTTCTTATTTATAATACAACAAAATCAAACAACCCGCTATGAATGACTTCAAACACCCCGTTTGGTTCATAAATCGACCATCTTTACTTGTTTAACAGAAGAAATAATCCTACAAAAAATAATATCTTCTGGGATCCAAAAACAAACACCATTAGATTAAGAATCTGAATACACGAACGTAGACCTCAGATTTAGTTTTGAACACATCCTGTCACATACAAAAACATAAACTGCTGAAACCAACCTTAAAACACCATTGCAACTACCACTGAACCAACCGAGAGATGGTGGTGTTGGACTACCGAAACCACCACTGAAACCACTGAAACCACCACCATTTCTTTCAAAACTCCACCAAAACCACCAACCGAAACCACCTAGCCAGCCGGAACAACCCAAACCACTGAGATGTGGTGGCTATTTTGGCATATGGCGGCAGTTATAGTAGCGGCTGTAGATGATGTTTAAGAGAGAAAGATGTTAGGTTTAGAGAGAGAAGATTTAAATGAAATTAGGTCCATGTTTGTGTGGGGAGGGAGCCTATATATCTCTACTACAAAATTCAATACACGGTTTAAGTTACAACTTATAAATTAAATACTTACCATAGTTATTGTGTGTATGAAACATGTTTCTTCTCCATCAATATATTTCCTTAATTAAACGAAAGGTGCATTCTGTTTTTATAACTTTCGAAACGCATGTCAAAAGCTCAAAGCAACTTTTTTTTTTGTCTTAAATGGATTTGTATTTTGTCTTAAATGGATTTGTATATGTTTCCTGAGTTAGTACTTTTGTGTCTTAAATGGCTTTGCAATTTCAACGTATGGACTTTTTCAAACGCACGTCTGCTCTCTGTGTCTTAAATGTCATTCATTACTTTCCATACATTCACCATCAATACTTTCCATCCATTACCATTGACCAGGCATTCGATTTTTTAACAAGGCATTTGATTTTTGACAAGGCCAAAATAGGGATTGACTGAAATTTCAGTTTTCCACTTTTTCACTTGACTATTTTTACATTATAAGTAGTTAAGATTAAGATTATGTTTGTGTGGGGAGGGAGCCTATATATCTCTACTACAAAATTCAATACACGGTTTAAGTTACAACTTATAAATTAAATACTTACCATAGTTATTGTGTGTATGAAACATGTTTCTTCTCCATCAATATATTTCCTTAATTAAACGAAAGGTGCATTCTGTTTTTATAACTTTCGAAACGCATGTCAAAAGCTCAAAGCAACTTTTTTTTTTGTCATAAATGGATTTGTATTTTGTCTAAAATGGATTTGTATATGTTTCCTGAGTTAGTACTTTTGTGTCTTAAATGGCTTTGCAATTTCAACGTATGGAATTTTTCAAACGCACGTCTGCTCTCTGTGTCTTAAATGTCATTCATTACTTTCCATACATTCACCATCAATACTTTCCATCCATTACCATTGACCAGGCATTCGATTTTTTAACAAGGCATTTGATTTTTGACAAGGGCAAAATAAGGATTGACTGAAATTTCAGTTTTCCACTTTTTCACTTGATTATTTTTACATTATAAGTAGTTAAGATTAAGATTAAGATGGTACATACGTATGCATGTTTGTCACGTTTTAAACATCGTAAATGATTATCACAAATTTTGATGTGGATAGAAAACCTACCATGACACTACATGGAACATGTTTATTTAATTTCTCTCACAAAATGATAGACACAAGGAATCAAAATGATATGACTCCCGATAAATGAGTAGGGCTCTTATTTTGAAAAATAATTGGTACGGGACTAGGCCTGATTATTTTGTATGTGAAAAAAACATGATCAATTACATTCAGTAGGCCTTATTATTTTGTATGTAGAAAAATATGACCGGTTATGTTTATAACGATTTGAAAAAATCTCAATCCTAATATATTTATATATTTTATTATTTTTTCTTTATCAACTTTCATAAGTCTTTTTCATAAATTTCTTTTTGGAAAGATGCAATTTCATGATTTTATTAATTGCACAAAATGAACCACAAGTTTGTTTTTTTTTTTTTTTTTTTTTTTTTTTTTTTTTTTTTTTTTTTTTTTTTTTTTTTTTTTTTTTTTTTTTTTTTTTTTTTTTTTTTTTTTTTTTGTTTTTTTTTTTTAATCAACTTCTTGAAAAGACGAAAACAATACATTTAAACTTTAACGAAGGCTCATTTAATAGTATTCTTCAAAGACCTCGTATTTGTAAAGCTAATAGAAATGAAACATCAACTAGAAAAAGAGTAATAAGTTATCTTTATTGGCACGTACATTTCATGAAAGGAGTGACTTTCACTACCCTTTAACCACATAGCAGCCTTCTACAACAACCACACCTCAAGTCTAATTATATGTTGCTATATTTGGACAATTGGACACGTACAGATAAATTAACGTTTTTAGTAAGTTTTTTTACATCTTTTTTAGTAAGTTTAACGGCTAAATTGGTACGATGGGAATGTTCCCATCGTCCGTATGTAAAACCGATTGTGTTCAAATGAATTATAGGCAATGTATAGACTTTGAGTTTTATTTATGTGTGCCTATTAATCATATGTTAATGTGTATTTAATGAACATGTATTTTCTTTTCTATTAACAAAAATATTTAATAAACATTAAATAAACTTATACTAGTAATTACCATGATTAAATAAATTTTGGGATCATTCCAAAAATAACCAAGTTGCTCAATCGACTGGGTTTTTTGACATTTGATTTAAAAATTCTTGTTTTGACCAAGGTGGCCTGGTTGCCCAAAACGTGTCGCGCCCATGGGACGCCAAGTGTCCCAAGTTGCCCAAATTTGTCTGAGTTACCTAAATTAAAGTTTGTCATGAGTTGCCCAAAAAATTTCCACTTTGCGTCCCATGGAGGCGACACATTTTGGGCAACCGGGCCACCTTGGTCAACACAAGAATTTTCAAATCCAAGGTCAAAAGCCCCCATCGATTGAGCAACTTGTCATTTTTGGAATTATCCCGTAAATTTTCTCATTAAATACATTAAAACTTTCTTTTTTAAAATAACCTAGCATGCATGCATGCATATATATATATTTATATATATATATATATATATATATATATATATATATATATATATATATATATATATATATATATATATATATATATCCAATGACCATATGATAGCAAATTAAACCCTAATACTTTTTATCAAGTCATTTTAATTTTCTTTTCTATAAAAGTCTTGCATTACCTGTTGATTTCACACTATAAGTGTTGCAACTACTGTGCATTTTGAGATGGCTCACGAGACTATATATATAACATGGTACAAACTCAAATCTAACCATTCATAGCCCAAGAGATAAGGAAACAGTAGCAACATTATGGCTTCTTCAACTCCAAAGCCAAGGTACACTTGCATACCAATATATCTTATATTTATTTTCATGAAATAAATATAGTTGATATAATGTTTCTGTCATCAGAAGGTTTAAATCGTCAAGGAAACACTAACCTGTACACCCTTTTGGGTGCTGACTGACATTTCCCCAAGGACCTAGCTCATGCAATGAGCACATGTTTTAGGGAGCTATAATGTTTCTATACTCATATCAATAACTTGCTTGTTTAATAAAGTTAAAATTTCATGTATTAAGTGTTCATGTTATGTTATACTCCATTATAATCATATGTTTTCAACCTTGACATGTGGATGTCTTTAATCTTTATGCTACTTTAATTTGTGCCATGAATTTTTTCTAGATTGGAAAATAAGGTAGTTATTGTCACTGGTGGAGCTCGAGGCATTGGGGAGTGTATTGTGAGGACGTTTGTAGAGCATGGAGCAAAAGTAGTTATTGCCGATGTTAGAGATGACTTAGGAGAATTGGTTTGTAAAGACTTGGGCTCTGATGAGTCAGCTCATTTCGTTCACTGTGATGTAGCCATTGAATCAGACATAGAGAACGTTGTCAACACTACTATCGCTAAGCATGGGAAACTAGACATCATGGTTAATAATGCAGGGATTGTTGACGATCCAAAACTTAGTATTTTAGACAACGAGAAGTCAGACTATGAGCGCGTTATTAGTGTCAACTTAACTGGAGTTTTCTTGGGAACCAAACATGCAGCACGTGCAATGATTCCAAATTGCAATGGAAGCATCATAACAATTGCAAGTGATGCTTCTATCACTGGTACTGGTACAGCATCTCATGCATACACAAGCTCAAAACATGGTGTGGTAGGGTTAGCAAAGAACGCGGCTGCAGAGCTTGGGAAGTATCAAATTCGCGTCAATTGCATATCACCCTATGTTATACCAACTGAGATAGCGTGTAAATTCTTCAATATTGAAGATACGTCGAGCGCTTACTCCAATCTTAAAGGCAAGATACTTGGACCACAAGATATTGCAAATGCTGCTCTTTTTCTAGCAAGTGACGACTCTGGGTATATAAGTGGACATAACTTGGTCGTCGATGGTGGCTTTAGTGTTTTGAATCCTACATTCGGCTTGTTTACATGGCCAAACTATCATCAGTAAGCAACGCTTCGTCGTTTGTGTTTTGCATGTTAGTTGTCCCATGGTTTCCTTTGTTTTGTTCGGATGCAGTGTAATAATGTAGTAGTACATATGATACACGTACTACTACTATTAGTTAATAAATGTTGTATTTCACATTATTTTGTGCAAGAAAGTCGCCTCTAAAAGATTTAGTCCATGAACTAATGATGTTAACTCGATGGCTGTTATGCAAGGGACAATTTTTATTCATTCATCATCTATTCCTTATTTCCTTCGTAGATAAACTTTTTAACACAACTGATAAATGTGGATTTTTATTATCATCTAAAAAAACAATAATGCAAATGGTTCATTAGATGGTCAACAAATAGCTATTTTTCGGTTTGACCATGAACAATATAATTAAAAAAAAAAAGTAAATTACATAGATGGTCCCTGTGGTTTGCCCAAAGTTTCACCCACAGTCCCTGAAAATTAAAAGTTGAACGGATAGTCCCTATCTTTGAAAAGAATAACACTAATGGTCCTTTTTTTAACTGTCGTTAAGTGACTTCGTTATAATTTGCACGTTAGTCCCTTTTGGTTAAATATCGTTGCATCGTTTATCCTTTATAATAACGGCTGTTTATAATTTAAAGTTCTTCGACTTTAGGTACGTTTTATACGTTTTTATCCGTTTTTTTATCCGTTTTCGACCGTTTTTATACATTTTCGTCCGTTTTTATACGTTTTCGTCCGTTTTTCTTACGTTTTCATCCGTTTTTATGTGTTTTCATGCGTTTTTATCCGCCTTTATACGTTTCGCTCGTTTTTCTTACGTTTGCATACGTTTTCGTCCTTTTTCTTATGTTTTTATAAATTTTCATCTGTTTTTATCTGTTTCGGTCCGTTTTTATACGCTTTCGTTCGTTTTTATACGTCTTCGTCTGTTTTTCTTACATTTTCGAACGTTTTTATATGTTTTCGTCCGTTTTTATAGGGTTTCATCCATTTTTATCCGCTTTCATCCATTTTTATCCGTTTTTGTCCTTTTTTATATGTTTTCGTCCGTTTTTCCTATATTTTCATACGTTTTATCCATTTTTATGCGTTTTCGTTCGTTTTTCTTACGTTTTCATTTGTTTTAATACTTTTTATCCGCTTTTATACGTTTTCGCTCATTTTTATTACGTTTCATACATTCGGTCCGTTTTTATACATTTTCGTTCGTTTTTATATGTTTTCATCCGTTTTTCTTAAATTTTCATACATTTTGATCTACTTTTATACATTTTCATCCGGTTTCATACGTTTTTATACGTTAACGGACCAAAATGTATAAAAATGGATGAAAACGTAAGAAAACAGACAGAAACGTAAGAAAACGTATAAAAATGGATAAAAACATAAGAAAAATGGATGAAAACGTATAAAACGGATGGAAACGTATAAAAATGGACCAAAACGTATAAAAACGGATGAAAATGAATAAAAATGGATGAAAACGGAAGGAAACTGATAAAAACATAAAAATAACCGATGAAAATGTAAGAAAACGTATAAAAACGAACGAAAACATATGAAAATGTATGAAAACGGATAAAAACGTATGAAAACGGATAAAAACGTATGAAAATGTAAGAAAAATAGAGGAAAACGTATAAAAACAAATGAAAACGTATAAAAACGGACCCAAACGGATGAAAACGTAGGAAAACAGACAATAACGTAAGAAAAACGAGCGAAAACGTATAAAAACGCATGAAAATGGATGAAAACGTAAGATAAACGGACGAAATTGTATAAAAACGGACGAAAACGGATTAAAACGCATGAAAACGTATAAAAACGGATGAAAACGTAAGAAAAATTCGAAAAACTTTAAATTATAAACGACCGTTATTATAAAGGATAAACGATGCAATGATATTTAACAAAAAGGGACTAACGTGTAAATTATAACGGAAGTCACTTAACGACAGTTAAAAAAAGGAACATTAGTGTTATTCTTTTCAGAGATAGGGACTATCCGTGCAACTTTTAACTTTCAGGGACTGTGGGTGAAACTTTGGGCAAACTACAGGGACCATCTATGTAATTTACTCTTAAAAAAATTAACCAATGGGCTAAAATAGTCCATGGATACATTTTACTCGAGGCCCAAACTACCCAAATACTCGCTGATTTTTTATTTCAGGTTTGAAATCAATAATGGGCCTTGGAACTCGCAAGTAGGGGTGCAAACAAGCCAAACTTTTATCAAGCAACTCGAGCTTGAGATTGACTCGATCGATTCAAGCTTTTATCGAGCTCAAACCCGTGCCCAAGCCCAATAAACCAGCTTGAAACACATAACAAACCGAGCTCGAGCTTTTGTTAAACAATGAACAACTCAACATTACCGTATTAAATTTTGAAAGAGCCATACTCGCGCCTACACATGGCGACGTGGATAAAGTTAACCAACATATGATGTCTATGCTTCCTGGAGAAGAACACGTTGGGTAAGTTTGGCTTGAAAATGCTAATAAAAAATGGTGATGTTGTTTATCTTTTTAAGTTTGCTACCAAAGAGAGAGTAGATCGTGGTTTGGAACGAGGTCCTTGGTTAATCCGAAATTCGCCTATTATCCTTAATAAGTGGTCTCCTACTTTATCCCTTAATAGGGATGAGTAACTAAGGTACCGGTTTGAATTAAATTGCACAAGGTTCCTTTGGTGCTTATTCAAAAGATGGTTTGAGCTTGATTACGACACAAGCGGGGAAATCTATTATGCTCGATGCTTTTACGAGTTCTATGTGTGTTGATTCATGGGTCCGTATTAGTTTTGCTAGTGCGTTAGTTGAATTGAGCTTGGATTCGGAGTTGAAGAGCCAAGTTACTATGACAATTCCGAAAGAATATGGTAGTGGTTATACTACAGAAATTATTAATATCGAGTACGAATGGAAGCCTCCTCACTCATTGTAAATCGTTTGGGCATACTCTTATAAATGTGTTAGGGAGACTGTTCGTGATGATATTAATGTGGCATCTAGGAAAGAGAATGACAATGGTTTTACTGAGGTAAAGAACTCTAAAGATAAAGGGAAGAAGGTAGCTGACCAGTCTCGGCCTATTGGAGGTGTTAGGCTTAATAAGCCTATACCAAACTTTTGGAGAGCTAAACGGACAGATCCTAAGGATCAAAAGGCGACTACTTCTTCAAATGTTGATTCTTGTAAGAACACGAAGTCTTCTAATTCGTTCGATGTTTTGGCCTCATTGGGGGAGGAAGATGTGGATGGGTTACAAAAGGAAGGTAAAGGGTCGCAACATTAGCTTGCGAGTGATTTGTAAGAGAAGGTGCAAGATGTGGCTTTAAGCCTAGTACTTCTTTTTCTCCATATACTTTTTCTCCTAACGTGGGTAACCTATTCTCTAAGGTGGGCAATGTGGTAGTTTCTGACAGCGATGATGATGAAGTTTTTGATGATCACATCGGGACGTTGAATTCTGAAAGTGGAGGTAAGGAGTAGAGTCTTTATGAGCAATGGAAAGCGGATACGCGTGACGACAACAATTATGATGTTGATGATTTTGGCCTCTCTCCTGCACAATTAAAGGCTGCTGGAATTCAAGATTTTTGTCTTAATTATGTTGTTTTATATTTTTTGCATAAAATTTATGATGTATCTATTTTATGCTGGTTTTGGTTTGGTGGTCTAGTTGGTTGTAGCTAGTTGTCATTTATGGCATGTCATAAATGATCTACTGGTTGTGTCAAGCGATTGTTTGCGGTTAATATGGCACTTCAACCACATTCCATTATACTTAAACATTTTTTTAGAGTAATATATTTTACCGGGTGAAATGCCATTTACCCAAAAAAAAAATAGCCTTACCAAGCTTATTATATCATATGTACTTCACAGTGAAGTATTACTAACATATGCATTCCTTCATTGCTCCAGTTGTGATGTATAAAGCATACCAAACCATAACAACATGAGTTGTTGTTGTAATCAAGAATCAGTATTCAGGAGGTCGAGGTTGATCATAGATGATGAATATCTTCATGGTTTTAGAGAGAGAAAGTAGAGAGAAGGTGAGGTGAAAAACAAAGATATTTTTATTATTAAGATAAGCTTGCACACCCACACCCCTCAAGTGAAGCCTTAAGGGGTTTATATAGGGCAAACATAAGACAACTATTACAATATGACATTAGTAGTCCCTGCACTATATGCATTCTAGTTGTCTACTCCAATTCACGTAAATATCGCTCAGCTTCATTTCTAACAATCTCCCTCCAGCTGGAGATATACGTGAATTGGTTACAATGATCCCTACAAGTAAAATAAAACAATCAAAGTAAGCGCGGCAATGCTGAGGAAGACTTCATAGCTCTTTTTTCTTCATAAATATTCTCAGCAATCTTTCTTTACTTGCAGATGAATCATGTACTAATCTAATTGGGTTATTACTCCCTCCCAATTAGTAAGCCCTTTTCTTTTACACGCTCCCTCCCAAATTGACAACCCGTTTGATATAACCTTGATGCTTGAAAGAAGAAGTGTCTCTGAATTCTGTTCAAATTGTCTTCAGTCTCTTACATAGCGGAAAATGGATCATAGACTGATAATCTGTAACTTCTTCGCGGGTTTGTTTGGGGAGCATCATATCGACATCTTCAACTCACTTAGAATGCTTTCAGTTTTTCAATAAAAGCGCCGATGTACACATTTCTCCCTCCAAGATGATGACGATCTTTCGGAATCATCATAAATATGTGTACATAAACATATCAACTGAAAGCAACATACAAATCAATACCCCATGAGTTGATGTCGATAACTATTCTCTCTACAATTCTTCTCAGATCAATCTCTTATCAAACCTCTTTTCACTTCCTCTGGCTAATAGTAAGTGACCACGTATGGAGACAACCCGATATGACAAACTTGAGATTTGAAGTAAAATTCCCAGACTTGTGACTTATGCTTGTACTATCATGGATTAAGAACCTATACTGAGCACATCTCTCCTTACTAAATAGGTAGTGGCATATACCCATCCTTCCATCCTTTCTTGTATATATCCTCCTCTTGAACAATCCATAATTTTTTTTTGTGACACTGAGCACTACAACGTAACTCCTTAAAGTGATAGCTATTGTGAGCATTAAGAACCAACTTATGCGTTTATAGTTCTCACACATAGCTAGATGTCCAAGTCTGAATCACTATACCATGAATGCTTAAACAAGGATCTCTAAAAGTCTTTTATCCAACCAACCCCTAGACCTTGAGATACTAAGTACACGTACCCGTAAATCGTCACTTCAAGCTCAAATAAGTAATAAACAGATAATCCCCGTAGTCACATTTCGATAACATTTAAAATTTAGCCAAGAAGTTATGTATCATGATTCTTGATCAGGATCTTTTTAAGCAAAACGTGGTGTGTTTTGAGATGTGATATATTGGTATTTATGTAATGAAACAAGTTAATGAATCATGTTCTTGTATAAGGTGTACCAATAATATCAAGTATTGGGTGTGGTGATATTAGGGTTTATTTTAGTGATTTCCAAATTTCCCTCCAAAAATTGAAGTTGAAAAATTTCTCGCCCAAACTTTGAAAATCACTATGAAATGCGAGTCTAAGGTTGCACGAAAAATTTGAGTTATAAAAATTTTTACGCCAAATTTTACCGAAAAATTTGAATTTTGGCCAAAAAATTTGAATTTTTGGTCAAAATTTTCAACGTTATACCAAATTTTGAATCTCGCGTAAAAATTGAACGTTTAAGCTCCCATAGAAAATAAATTTTACTCAAATTTTCCCGCCAAAAAACTTTTTTTTTTTGCTCATACTCGCAAAGTGTAGCCCCATACTCGCTAAACATAGGATTCATACTCGCAAGAAGTTTCAGCCCATACTCGCAAGAAAGATCAGTCCATACTCGCAAGAAAAATCAATCCTTACTCGCAAGATATTAGTCCATACTCGCAAGAAAAATCAACTATACTCGCAAGAAAAATCAACCATACTCGTAAAAATCAATTCCATACTCGCTAGATTCCAGCTTCATACTCGCAAGTTTTTTCATACTCGCAAAATAATCTGCCATACTCGCAAGTTTGCAGCTTCATACTCGCAAAAAATCTTTCAAACTCGCAAGATCACAGCTCCACACTCGCAAGATTTCTAGCCAAACTCGCTAGACACAACTACATACTCGCAGACTTGAAGCTCATACTCGCTATCAAGATTTGATACTCGCAAGAAAATCCCAAAAACTTCATACTCGCGAAACCCTAATTGTGATACTCGAAGAGAACATAAAACCCACGAATCATCCTTCAAATACCACGCTAATCACCATAAACACCTAATAATCAAACCCACTTATTGCTAGCAGCCTATACGCAAGAATAAGATGAAACCCTAGATGTTTTGTGGCGCTAAAACCTCACGACCAGCCACAAAACGAATCAAAGATCCACCAAACCAATCGAATAGCTACCTAAAACACCACGAATCGCCCCTGGTTAGCTCTGATGCCACTTGTTGTAATCAAGAATCAGTATTCAGGAGGTCGAGGTTGATCATAGATGATGAATATCTTCATGGTTTTAGAGAGAGAAAGTAGAGAGAAGGTGAGGTGAAAAACAAAGATATTTTTATTATTAAGATAAGCTTGCACACCCACACCCCTCAAGTGAAGCCTTAAGGGGTTTATATAGGGCAAACATAAGACAACTATTACAATATGACATTAGTAGTCCCTGCACTATATGCATTCTAGTTGTCTACTCCAATTCACGTAAATATCGCTCAGCTTCATTTCTAACAGTTGTTATTCTTTTATCCCTAGAAATTACTTATCTAACATTATATACACATCAATATTTTTTTTCCTTTCTAAATTGCATTGCTCAGAATTAAGATGTAATAACTAATTAATCTTATATATAAAAAGAGAAAAATGTTTTAGTGGCCATTAATTTTTTTATTTACTAATAGGAGAGCTCAATTTCAAAATCGAGCCCTCATATTAGTCAATAAAAGTAAAAATTGGCAAACACACCTAAATTTCGTTCAACAAAATAAGTATGTATAAAAATATATTTGTCGATTCTGTAAAAAATAAACTTAAAAAAAAGAGGGGCGGTAATTAATAAAATTTTAGCTGTTGAATTTTAAATAAATTATATGAAGTTAAGTGTAAACTTGTCAGTTTTTATTTTTTTTAACACTTTATAAAATAAACAAATACCTCCTTAAACTTTATACCCCTTATATTATATGTTTTTAAACCAACATATATTTTGTTATTTATAAATAATATTATCAGTATAGATTAAATTCATATATCTTCATGATATTGTAAATATCAAAATAAAAGCACGAATTATTGTGATTATGTAAATGAATACATGAGATTATACATATACGAACAACTCATGTTATTCGTCTTTATGAGTTTAAGTAAGGATACTAGAAAAATTATTATTTTTTACAATTTTATTAAATAATGACTCATGTTATTCATTTTTTGAAGTTTAACCCGTGCGTACATAGGTTTGAAAGTTAAATATGGCTAAAGTCATTATTAACAGAAATATAAATATCAACATATAAGCACGCGTTACTGTGATATGAAAATAGATATACTTGATTGTAATTATAACAGCAACTCATGAAATTCATGTTTAAATTTTAAATAAGGATATCCGGAAAAGCATTAAAAAAAAAAAAAAAAAAAAAAAAAAAAAAAAAAAAAAAAAAAAAAAAAAAAAAAAAAAAATCTTATCTTTTAACTTTATCGAGGGTCATTATGTGCTATTAAACACGTATATTACGTATAACATGATATTAATAGTTAAATTTAAATAACATTATTCACCTCAACACTATATCAGTTAAGTAAAGTCAAATTCTTCATCTAGCAAAAATCTATACTAAATATTAATCAAAATTAATACATAATGAAAAATTTTATGTAAAAACTCGTGAATAGTTATTAGTTGTAATTAAATAAAAAAAATTACAAAACATTAAATACGGTCAAATTCTTATATATACGTATATTAAACTAAAATTTTAAAATAAATTTGATTAATATGTAAACCCCATGCGTGCACGAACTTATTCCTAATACAGAGTATAAAACAATCATCATTATTTGATGGGCATATATAATGTTTATGATGCTTCAAACATCATTTAATGATTTATGATAAATGGTACATAATTTAGGTATACATGTGTTTCACGTTTTAAACATCGTAAATGATTATCACAAATTTTGATGTAGATACAAAACGGACCATGACACCACAATGATATATTTAGTCGTGTTCAAAAGCCTTTTAATGTGCCAATGGTTGATAAAGATGATAGTTAATTTAACACACGACAAACAAGTGAAACATGTTTATTTAATTTACCTCAAAATGATAGACACAAGGAATCAAAATGAGATACCTCCCAATAAATGAGTAGGGCTCGTGAGTAGGCCTCATTATTTTGTATGGGAAAACATGACCGATTATATTCAGTAGGCCTCACTATTTGAAAAAACATGACCGATTATCTTTATAACAATTTGAAAAAATGTCATGATTTTTTTTTTCTTCAACTTTCACAAGTCTTTCTCATATATTTCTTTTTGGAAAGAGGTAATTTTATGATTTATTAAATGCACAAATTAATGAACAACAAGTTTTATTTTTTAATCACTTTTTGAAAAGACGAAAACAATACATTTAAACTTTAACGAAGGCTCATTTAACGGTATTTTTCAAAGACCTTGTATTTGTAAAGCTAGAAAAAGAGTAATAATTATTGGCACGTACATTTCATGAAAAGAGTGACTTTCACTACTCTTTAACCAACGGCCTTCTACAACAACCACAACTCAAGTCTCTAATTATATGTTGGTATATTTGGACACGTACAGATAAATTAACGTTTTTTTTTTTTTTTTC
>LBNU01001010.1:71644-91987 GCA_014162995.1 Artemisia annua | reverse complement strand
GGGAGGGGGTTATGGGGAAGAGACTGCTTCTAGAAAGACATACGGTACGAGTGCATGTAGGCTTTAAAATGTGTCTTAATATTTTCCTTTGTTAATTAAAGTCTTGTAACTAGGTGCAAAGAAGGAGCAAAGTAAGTAACTATGCAACACGAAATGTCTAAAAAGAATCCTAAAACTAGAGAAGAGGTTACACATACTTTGGCCAAATGAAGGTTTACCTTTCCATAAATGTCTATGTCCTTGTGTGTTGCCTTAGTGGTATGTAGGTGTGATTGTGTGAATCCACAAGTGAAACACACTAGTTGAAACACATGGACTATTAAGACTTGGGCGGTAGGTGTCCTTTTAGGGAAGAGACTTTTTGTTTAGCTTGATTTTGGACAATCGTGGTTCTAACTTGTATCATGCTCTTTTGTATATGCGTGAGGTATTGGTTAAAGGATTAATGATATTAAAGTTTCCTCACTTTTTGCCATCCATCTTTCAGCAAATCATACCGCCTGTGATAAACTCTTTTTCTGATCAAGATAGCAGAGTTCGTTATTATGCCTGTGAGGCATTGTACAACATTGCAAAGGTAATCCTAAATCAATATTTTCGTTATACAATCTCTTAAAATATATAGATATTCAAGCTTATATTATGTTTTTCCCTTGCAGATTGTGAGGGGAGAGTCCATAATACACTTCAACGATATATTTGATGCGTTATGTAAGCTTTCAGCAGACTCAGATCCCAATGTACAGAATGCTGCTCATCTTTTAGATAGACTTGTCAAGGTAAATTTCCATTTACTTAAAAAAAAAAAAAAAAAAAAAAAAATCATAAAGAGAGTGTTAGAATTCAAATTACATATGGGATGAAAGTGGTATATGACAACCTTAAACCCAAGACAATTTCTTCTAGCAAGAAAGAAAAGATAAAATAAAGTCAAACTATCATAGTAATGAATAAGTAAACGGAAGACTAGATTAGATGGAGTACTCATTAAATAATATTGTAAGCTAGAATGCTAGCTTACAACAATGCCCATTGTTACCCATATTGACATTTGATCATATATTTTGTCAAAACTATATCCAAATCGAAAATCAAATATTTAACTAAGGTTGGTTCAGTTTCGGTTTTCAGGTATACCTGATTTGTGAACACCCCTAAATGAATGGGCTAAAATGGTGAAATGGAAGAATAGTGCATGGCTAATTACTCGAGAACAGTGGAGTCCAAATTTCATAGGTGGATTGGTTATGGAATATGGATATTGGGCTTAGTAGTTAGTACATCAGAATAATATTTTCTAAACAATAAACAGCTAAATATTTGGAGCATTAAAATATAAAATAAAAAAAATGAATAGAACAACATACGACTTTTTGAAAAACATTATTAAAATATGATATACAAAAAGTCAACCGCCCCCAAACGACATCTTTTTCCTTTTACACCGGAAAAAACAATATAGATCACAATATATAAATATATAAACTCATCATTTATATATTTTTTTTTGGTGAAAATAACTTGTTATGGCAGATGCAATAAGTGTAATCCCTGCAGCTGTACTTCGTAATCTGTCAGATAAGTTATATGAAAAAAGAAAAACTGCTGCATATGAGGTTTTTTTTTCAAATTTGAAAATGATTAATGTTTGTGATTTTTTTTTTTTAAGGTTTTGGATGTATGGTTTTATTAATGTTGTTTGTTTGTTTGTGTTGTTAAGGTTGAAGGAATAGTGAAGCAGTTGACAAGTGTTGGTGATCATGATAAGATTAGTGGTCTCATTAAGCTGTTAGCTAATGACTTTGCTTATTCGCCACAAGTCAATAATAGAAAGGTAGTACTTATAGTATTATTTTATAATGTGGTTAGTTTTTTTTGACTTTCTGAGTGTTTGATGAGTTGTTGTGTGTTTTGTGTTTTGTTTTAGGGTGGGTTGATTGGATTGGCCGCGGCTACGGTTGGGTTGAGTGGTGAAGCTGCACAACATCTTGAGGTTTATTTTTTTATTTTATTTTTANACACGAAATGTCTAAAAAGAATCCTAAAACTAGAGAAGAGGTTACACATACTTTGGCCAAATGAAGGTTTACCTTTCCATAAATGTCTATGTCCTTGTGTGTTGCCTTAGTGGTATGTAGGTGTGATTGTGTGAATCCACAAGTGAAACACACTAGTTGAAACACATGGACTATTAAGACTTGGGCGGTAGGTGTCCTTTTAGGGAAGAGACTTTTTGTTTAGCTTGATATTGGACAATCGTGGTTCTAACTTGTATCATGCTCTTTTGTATATGCATGAGGTATTGGTTAAAGGATTAATGATATTAAAGTTTCCTCACTTTTTGCCATCCATCTTTCAGCAAATCATACCGCCTGTGATAAACTCTTTTTCTGATCAAGATAGCAGAGTTCGTTATTATGCCTGTGAGGCATTGTACAACATTGCAAAGGTAATCCTAAATCAATATTTTCGTTATACAATCTCTTAAAATATATAGATATTCAAGCTTATATTATGTTTTTCCCTTGCAGATTGTGAGGGGAGAGTCCATAATACACTTCAACGATATATTTGATGCGTTATGTAAGCTTTCAGCAGACTCAGATCCCAATGTACAGAATGCTGCTCATCTTTTAGATAGACTTGTCAAGGTAAATTTCCATTTACTTAGGATAAACACAGTAAGGGGAGGGATTAACCCTCATTTTACGTCAGCTTTCTCTCTCCAGCGATTGGTTGCCACAGTAAGGCGACCTACACTACAAAAAACATACCCTACAAAAATAACTTTTACATTTAATAACTACACACAAAAAATAAAATAAAATAAAAAATAAAAAAGAGAAACGATCGAGGTCGCTTAGACGACCCAATCTCCCAACATTTGCAATCGATCGATGTGCCACACTAAGAAGCAATCGATTGTTTGGGGCGATTGATCGATTGTTTTGCGCTTACTGTGAAAAGCCTTATAGTTATATCTGTTAATCAGGACATTGTGAGAATTGAAATAACGACTTACTTGTTTGAAACAGGACATTGTGTCAGAGAGTGACCAGTTCAGGTGATTATCTGTTTTTTATAGCTCTAAATTTAAATGTCGTTCTACTTGAAAGCTCTTAGTGGTGGCAAAATGGGTCATTTATAGTACGGGTCGAGTCTGGCTGGGTTGAATAGTTGGAGCTGCAATCGCTTATTTGTGCACATTTTACGAAGTTTTCATAAATAAATAGTTCATTTATATACTACAAAGGCGCTGTATGAGATTTAGTCATAGACCCATTCATTGGCAAATGGTTTAAAAACTTGAAATTGCTGTTCGTAGTATGTATGTAGCATGTTGTCTAATTTTTATTTATAAATTTACTGTTTATAAATTTCAGCGTTGAAGAATTTATACCTATGTTGCGGGAACGTATGAATGTCTTGAATCCGCATGTCCGCCAATTCTTGGTGGGATGGATCACGGTGTTGGACAGTGTCCCAGACATCGACATGCTTGGTTTTCTTCCTGATTTTCTTGATGGTAAAGGACATTTCTGTCATTGTACATATTTTTGTATCAGACCTTAATACGCTCAACTGACAAAACTAGCTCCCAGGTTTATTTAATATGTTAAGTGATCCCAGCCGTGATATCAGGCAGCAAGCTGACTCAGCACTTTCGGAATTCCTTCAAGAAATCCAGAATTCCCCAGTAAGTTGTGAAACTCTTTGTATGTGGTTAGATATTGGGATATTATAATATCTTTTGTATCTTTAGTATTCTTGTTTATTTGTTAATCTCTGACTCTAGCAGTGCTACTCTTGAAGTCTGTAGATTACGGTCGGATGGCTGAAATACTTGTACTACGTGCATCCTCCCCTGATGATTTTACTCGTTGGACTGCGATCACATGGGTAACAATATTTTTTAGTTATTTGGATCAAATGCAGTTGCACATTCTTATGGGATTCTATAAAGTGTGGCAGTTTTGAGCCATTTACTTTTGAATGGGCTGATTTGGGTTGTATTTTATCTCAAACGGGTCAAAATGAAAAGATTAGCTAAAATTGTCAATAAAACCGGAACAATCATTTTGATCCAACCCCGTTTTAAAATGTTACCAATTTTTTGTGCAGATAAATGAGTTAGTAAAACTTGGTGGATATGAACTTGTTCCGTATTATGCTGATATATTAGGAGCTATCTTGCCTTGCTTGGCTGATAAAGAAGAGAAAATACGAGTCGTAAGTTTCTAGCCCCTTCTTTTATTGTTAAAGATATAACTATATAAAAGCATCTCCTTTGTATGGTATTACACCAAATTTGGTGTTATAAATAGTTCTACCAAAAATCACACATATTGGTGTCTTGTATGGAGATGATTTACACCATGTTGGTGTTTTCGTGCATACACTGGAGATGACATGAGGGTTTCATTTCACTGGAATATGATAGTTCTATTGATTTTCGTGCTTATCAGGTAGCTAGTGAAATAAATGATGAGCTCCGTGCAATTAAGGCTGAACCATCTCAAGGGTTTAAGGTTGGAGCAATTCTCTCCATCGCAAAGAGGTCCAATCTGACAACTATTTATATTTAAGGTGGCAAGATGGGCGAGTTGGGTAATGGGTCAAAATTTGTTCCGGTTAACATAGGTCTTTCTTAAGTATGGGTCAAAATGGGTTGGAGTGGGTTCAAGGTTGGAACGATCCACAAAATGTTTATGGCTTATGGTTGCAGAAAACAGTTTTGTTACAATGATAATCTGAATCTTTAAATAAACTTTACGTCAGTATGAAAAATCTTTAAGCATGTTGGTACGACTATTGAATAGTGTCTTTTTTCACCAATTTATCAGGCAGTTGTCTAGTGAATACGAGGCTACTCGAATTGAATCATTGCACTGGATATCAGCCCTTTTGGATGGACATCGACTAGAGGTAACCTTATCTCAAAGAACAGTTACGGTCGTGTTTTGTAATTTTAGTTTTGGAGTTATTGTATCTCAATAGATGCTGTGTATTTATCATGCTCTTATATTGGCCACCGTCACTCTGCACTGTATTAATGGTTTCTTTGTTGCAGTAGTTTCTATCTTTTTGGAACTAGTATCTGTGTCGTCATGTCAATAGAATATCTGATTAAGTAATGGGAATGCTTATTATGGTCTAAAAATGTGTAACAGGTCCTGTCATCCCTAAATGATATTTTTGAAACCCTTTTGAAGGCACTATCGGATCCTTCTGATCAGGTAATATATTTTTTCGGCCCTCCTCTTACATTCCTTTTATTACATACGAGTTTTTTACTCATATACATGTAGGTTAGATATGTATAACAACCTTTTTGTTAATTTCTATACAAGTTAATATATATTGTTTATATCTTGTGCAATATTGCAGGTAGTACTCCTGGTTTTGGAGGTACATGCTTGCATTGCAAAAGATGAACATAACTTTCGCCAGCTTGTTGTTTTCTTAGTTGATCAATTTAGGACAGATAACACACTCCTTGAAAGGCGAGCACTTTAATTTCTTTTAACTAAAATTACTCTGCTAAGTTTTTGTTTTAATACCTTCTCACGTTGTTCTTTTTTGTTTTCTTTCTCTAGGCGTGGCGCTTTGATTTTCTGTCGACTTTGTGTACTTTTAGATGCTGAAAGGGTGTACCGTGAATTCTCTACAATTCTTGAAGGAGAAGCAGATTTGGATTATGCATCTACTTTGGTTCAGGTTTCCGTATCATTCCTTCTTTTAATCTGTTTAATATGCAAATTGATTGGTAAATAAATCATCTTTAGCATCTAATGTTTTTCCATTGTTCAGGCTTTGAACTTGATTTTGCTTACTTCATCTGAGTTGACGGGCCTACGAGATCTCTTAAAGCTTTCGCTGTATAATGCTGCTGGAAAAGACTTCTTTCTTTCACTGTATGCCTCGTGGAGCCATTCATCGATAGCTATAATAAGCCTTTGCTTTTTAGCACAGGCAAGTGCCATTTGTTTTTGTGAAATACGTAAATCAGTATTTAGATTGAAACAATAACTGATTTGTTTACTTTGGGGTATAGGCTTATCAACATGCGAGTTCTGTCGTTCAGTCTCTCACCGAGGAGGATATTAATGTTAGATTCTTGGTTCAGTTAGATAAATTGATCCACTTATTGGAGACTCCTATTTTCGCTTATCTTAGGCTACAGGTGCTTAGAATTTTCTTTCTTTATTTATTAAATGTCGTCAGCATAATTGAATATCTCAACTTTTTCTAAATAATTTATTGCGTGTGCAGCTTCTCGAACCTGGAAGATATATTTGGCTGTTAAAAGCCTTGTATGGTCTCCTGATGCTGCTTCCCCAGGTATGTTTCGTGAATGTAATTTCTGTATATACATGTGTGAGTGTGTGTATATGCTCATACATTTATTTGGAAGAACAACCGAGAGGATGCTGATTAGGTTCCAACGAATGAGATTGTTGGAAATGTGAGGAATTCATATACCCATCGTCATAACAAAGCGGTGTGATTGTGAAGTGTAAATTTGGGAAAATTATGTGCATAAACACACACACTTATTGATGCAACTATAATATTCAGCTGGTTGTTTCATATGCATTTTTCTCATTGTTGCAGCAAAGTGCAGCCTTTAAGATATTAAGGACTCGTTTGAAAACGGTGCCGTCATATTCCTTTAAAAGGGAACAAACAACTCATGCGTTATCAGACAACAATGTGAATGAAGATCCTCGTTATTTGCATAATGGAATAGACTTTGCATCTTGGCTACAACGATTTGAGCAAATGCAGAAGCAGCATCGTGTCCATCTAAAATCACAAACTTTGTCTCACAACAGTTCCATATCCTCTAAGGTTTGTCCTTTCGTCCTTCTTAAGACTTAGAGGTAGCCATTTGGACCCATTTATGTTTGATATGAGCCCTTGGGGTTATTATTATTTTATTCTCGAATAGTTAAAAATGGATAAACTGCTAAATTAGTCTCAATTTGACCAAACGCTCATGTTGACGGATGGACTTTCTATATATGGGGATATGAGATTGACTTGGATAGTTATCGTGTTAATCTCAAATAATAATAGTGATTTTGAATGATTTTTTTAGGAGGCTGTATACACAACACTAAACTAAGACTTCGGGCAATTTTCATCTTGTTTGAGGCTTTGAGTGCCCTTTTAGCAATATTTAGTATTTGACCCTTTTTAAGATATAAGAACACAACCTAAATTGACACATTCACAACCCATTTGCAGGACGTGAAAGACGTTCAAAATCCTGAAGAAAATAATGAAGCTTCAAATGTAGCAGTTCTGAGCAGGCCGCTTTCTAGAATGTCGTTTAAAGGTCCTTGACAAATACCTATCTGCAATTACAGCCATTGCCGTATAAATTGTAAATTGTATATCACAATCCCATTTCTTTCTTTTTCCTATAATTTTTTTGTTACATCCGGAAGATAGGGTGGACAGTTTTTGGCCTCTTTTTCTTGTTTGTTTTTTTCAGAACTATGCTCGGATGTTGAGCTATTTGTTACTCTGTCAAGGTCGGTTGTCTGATTGTGTTATTTTTTGCTAAAAACCACAGGTGAAAGGTAGATATTTGGTTTAAAAGCTGGTTATTATTTGACCTGTAACTATATCAACTTTTAATTTATTTGATGACCAACTGTGTTTGGTCTAGCGGTTGGAGGTCCTAAGTTTAATAATGTGGTATTTGAGGCATCGTTAAAGTTCTTAATTATGGTTTGACGCAGTTCTGGTGGGATGTTTTGTGAAAGTTACGTTCTTTTTTGGTGAAAATTAGGCTAAATCAATAGGCCAAAGTTATAGTCCGGTTTGCTGTACAGTTTGGAATCAATATTGAAACCTACATGTCAAATCGGCATTATATGGTCTGATTTAAGATTTTGTGAAGACTAATTTGAGGTTTAGAATTTCAATATTTGTAGCAACTGCAAATCTAAATGATTATCGTTGGTTAGGGTTATATAATCAAGTCGTGTTCTGATGCGTTTTTTTAAACATACCATACAACATGACGACGATTAGAAAGTAATTGCAACAAACAAAGCGGATAACGGAAATGTGTTGATATAAAAACCAAAACCTGATCTAAAAGAGCTTGTTATAGATCATAAACTAAAATGCATAAGATCCAATCCTATCACGAAAGAAATACGAACAACAACAAAAAAATTGAACGTTAAGCAATAAATCTAAATCAATTATTGCTAGAATTAATCTTCCTTCGCTATCTCATGTTTTTGCAACTCGGAATCAAACCGAGAACCCGACATCATCATATCCTTAAACTCGTCAAAGTTAATCATACCATCGCCATCACGATCAGCACCAGCTATCATTTTCTTGCTCTCGGTGATAGTGCAATTTTCTCCTAAACTACTCAAAACATTCAACAACTCCTCTGCAGTAATCAAGCCATTTTTATCAATATCAAAAACAGAAAACGCGTCTTTTAGATTTTCCAACACCTCAGATGAATCAATATCTTTCGTGTTCAACTCAATAAATTCTTGCAAATTTATGAAGCCGTCCCCGTCTGCATCCACCTCCTTGATCATGTTCTTTAGCTCCTCTTGTGACGGGTGGTGCCCAAGGCTTCCCATTATGGATCCTAGCTCTTCCGCGCATATTTTTCCATCAGCATTTACGTCAAATTTGTTAAAAACTTGCTCTAGCTCCTCTTCGATACGTACGCGAGAATCCAAAGACTTAGCATGTGATGCCTCAACATTGATATTCGACGTGTTTATTGTTTGTGACGCGGGTTCAAATTCAGGTTCAGATTCGTGCGTGCTGTTATCATCTCCTGTTTTCTTTTTCTTCTTTCGATTTAAGAGATTTTTCAAACCCATTATAGATTTGTTATGATTATGGGAAAATTACATGCATGCATAAATATTAGTTTTGATTGTTGGTTGAGATGCTTAGATAAATGCATTTACACATTCATAGGGTGGTTACTATATTTAGGATATGATGAAAAAGTAAATACCGTTATTGTTGGATCTTAAGTAATTTACGTGTGTTTGTTCAATAAAGATATGGAATATTCCAAAATAAATAATAAAAAATAGTTACTTTTTATTCTTGTTATTTTAATATTTTTTCTCATTCCATCCTAACTTTATATGCAAAAAAATTGTGACACTGTCAATGTATTTGTGGGTTCAAGTTTTGCTTAAAACATGTGAGATATATTTGTGATGTTAATATTGTGAGACAGTTAAAAATTGATGTTCTTAAAAATATATATTTTCAATGGTAGATAATAGGGCTGTAAGCGAACTGAACGTTCAGTGAACATTTCATGAACTGTTCGGTAAAAAATTCGTTTATGTTCGTTTATTTATTAAATGAACGAACATGAACAATATTTGACGTTCGTTTAGTTAAATGAACGAACATGAACAAAAGTCGCGTTCGTTCAATTATGTTCGTAAACGTCCGATTATGCGTCCGTTAACGTTCGTTTATGTTCATTTATTTATTTATGTTCGTATATTATATTTTTTAATTGTATAATTTTAAAATTGGTTTGTTTAAACAAAAAAAAAATAATAAAACAATAAATTGTGTATAATTTTAAAATTGGTTCGTATATCATATCTTTTAATTGTATAATCTATGTTCATTTATGTTCGATCGTTTATGTTCGTTTACTGTCATAGAATCTTCTGTGGCTAATGCTCTACGTGCTAGTCTTGACCAGATAGACAAAAAGGCGGAAGATGGCCCTTTAAACCTTTCTAACGTTTGCATAAGAATTTCCGTTGTTAAAGATCTAACGAATGTTGAATATCGGAATCTTAAAGATCTTATGCAAAAAGCCAAATATAGATTGATAAAAGATGGTGATGAGAACATGACATTATAAACAACCGCATTAATCGATCAAGGATTAACGGTCTTAACATCCTGGGAACATGGGTCACTGATCCACCAACAATTAAAACATTTATCTTTAACACTTACGAGGAGAAATTTAAAGAAGAAAACACGTCAAGGCCGAAATTCTCAAACAACCTTTTCTCTCAACTTTCCGTTGATGAGATTTCGATTCTTGATCAACTATTTTCTTTTGAAGAAATCAAGAATTCGGTTTGGGATTATGGTGGTGACAAAGCTCCCGGTCCGGACGGGTTCACTTTTAAGTTCATTAGAAAGTACTGGGACATGCTTGGTAACGACATCATCTCTTACTTAAGGAGTTTGAAACTTCAGCTTTGATTCCATGTGGGTGTAACTCTTCGTTCATTAAATTGGAATCCTCTCACAGACCGGTTTCACAGACGTCTCTCTAGATGGAAATCAAAAATTCTTTCTAGTAGTCGTCGTCTAACTCTTATTAAATCCGTCCTTGGTAGTCTTGGTGTTTACTTTTTCTCCACTTTCAAGGCTCCTAAAAAGATAATCAACAGACTTGAAAGTATACGGAGAAAAATCTTTTAGGGGGATACTTCATATGCTCATAAGACTGCTTGGATAGTGATGCGAGTTTTGCAACAACACAAAAGGTTTTACCTCTCAAAGGATCTTGAGAAGCTTGCAATCCTCCAGGCAGTGTACCTGACCGATGTAGTATAATGAGTGGTTGGTACCGGGGGATTGATCGTTCTCTAGGAGAATAGTGTCGTTATGATTGAAGGATAGGTTAACTAGGTCAAAGGGTGAGGGATGATTCTTTTTGTATTTTTATATTTTATGAAAGCAAGTAAAATCTCGGGTATTGGAAGAGTGGGCGGAATTAGTTGCTAGTCAACTAACCCAAAAACTACTAATTAGACAAAATAAAATAAATAACAAGAAAAGTAAATTGTGATGAACTCCTTATATAAAACAAATATGTTTACTTAAACTTCACTACTCCCTAGTTATCTTTTATTGGTTTGTTGAATGACAATTGTTTAGTTGAAGGATTGTATTCCTTAATACCATTCGTGGGGGCATGTACTTCCTTCCCCAACCCTATGAGTTTCTATCTCTTCTTATGACGACACGTTTAGTATCCTATCATAGCCTCTTTAATAGTCCCTCATGCATTAAATACAATCAATAAAACCGTAGTACACATCCGATTACGTTTCTTAAGACGTTTAAGCTAGTTACCGTATAGGAGATTTAGCCAGTATTCTCAAGCCTAACGCGAGTCAATCAACCAAACAATAAACAACAAACCAACAATCAATAACTAGGTTTCATTAGATCTAAGCAAACACAAATAAACCTAAGCTAGCATGTTAATGTAAAGAAAAGAAAAGAAATTAATCAAACAACACATAAACATATTGAATGATTAAAGGAAGAACTTATCTTTAGTTGAACATGGAAGAAAAGAGGGTTTGAAACCCTAAATTTACTGCAAAAGTTGGACTAGGGTTTGTGCACAAAGTTCCACCACACAATGAATGAAAAATCCTAAAATATATATAGAGTTACAAGTCTGACGGCGTCAGGTTACAGATCCTGACGCCATCAGATCGCCGCTTTTAGGGTTTCAACTCGCCTAAAAGATCTTCTGACGCCGTCACGTGTTAAACCTTCTGGGCCGTCTCTCTTTAACTTTGTTCCTGACGGCCTCAAGGATTTTGTACCTGACGCCGTTAGGTATTAACTTGATAAATTCTTCTGGGGCGTCACGTGTAAAAATCCATCTCTTCACATCATAAGGTGACGGCGTCAGCCTCCAAAGCGTGACGGCGTCAAGTTAAAAACTTGACTTTTCTTGACTTTGTTGTTTTCTTCATTCTTGAGCATAAAAACGTCCGAAAAGCTCCAAAATGCTCCATATTCCAGAAATCATGTCCCAAGTACCTAAAATGAGAAAAGAAATGATTTGAGGCAATATTTGATCATAAAATCACGACTTAGGGCTTAAATGACCCCCTAAAAACGTATCAAATAAATCCTTATCAAATACCCTTACACTTGGGATTTGCTTGTCCTCAAGCAAATGAGCTTTTATACCAATCAAAATACAAGTTATGGGTCATTTAACATTAATATAAAAGTAATTACAACAAATGATCATTCTACCCTAGTCAAAATAAGCACGAAAATTGTACACTAGCACCTCACAATTAGTGTTTGGATACTCTCATCTCTCGGGTGTTATAAATGTATATATCACAAATGGAAACGGAAAAATATCTTTCACTACCTGTCATAGCACATAGACTACCATAGGCTTGGGAAAGGATCAAAACCTCCACCACTGTGGCGTAAGCACATAGGATAAACTATCAAAAAGGTCTTTTAAAAGGTTATAACGTTAGGTGTAGGGGTATGGAAAAACACGGTTTGTTGTATAAGGGATATTTTACTGGTGGCAAGTCAATTGTATTAGTCAATTACATGTACAATGCGGCGTTGCTAAGCCAAGACTCGACTCAACTTAAACTAATTATGACCAACATAAACATAAATAAANGGTGTAGGGGTATGGAAAAACACGGTTTGTTGTATAAGGGATATTTTACTGGTGGCAAGTCAATTGTATTAGTCAATTACATGTACAATGCGGCGTTGCTAAGCCAAGACTCGACTCAACTTAAACTAATTATGACCAACATAAACATAAATAAAAGAAACGGGATGGTAGTCCGTATGTTTTTTCCACTTTTCTTTTCTACTTTTTTTTTTTTTTTTTTTTTCATTTTTTCTTGTTTTTCGATTTTTTTTCCATACACTCTTGCCCTACCATCCAAAATAATACATCAAGGGGGGCTCGTTCTCCCCTTACACTTAAACTTTTACATAATTAAAAATAAAGACTCGAATTAAGATAATCGAAACACTTGGAGTACTTTAAAACATTAACGCATCTATGAGGGTAATAAATGATGTTCTTCCTCATTACTCCATAACACTAGTACTTTACCCATGAGTCTCAATCGTCCCAAAACAATATGTACAAGATATGACTCGACTTAGCAACCATGCAATCGATTATACAATTAACTACGAGTTTAAACAAATAACAATAACGCAATAAAGATGAGTACATACAAGGTAGGCTAAGGCGATTTGGGTGTACATTTGGAGGTGGATTGTAAACAAATTCTTTGTTTAAGTAAAATGCTTAAAGTTAGAAACGAAAAAGATAGGCTGTGAGGGGTGTACTAGGGGTATCGTGTACTAAAAATGAGTACATCGCAAAGGTGTGGGAGAATTACTTGACCAATGAAGTCAACGTAATTATATTACAGGTTTAAAACACGGGTTATCCTAATGCCTCTTATCATATAGTAAATCCTAACTACACGAATGTAGTCTCACTAGCGGTCTNTAAACAAATTCTTTGTTTAAGTAAAATGCTTAAAGTTAGAAACGAAAAAGATAGGCTGTGAGGGGTGTACTAGGGGTATCGTGTACTAAAAATGAGTACATCGCAAAGGTGTGGGAGAATTACTTGACCAATGAAGTCAACGTAATTATATTACAGGTTTAAAACACGGGTTATCCTAATGCCTCTTATCATATAGTAAATCCTAACTACACGAATGTAGTCTCACTAGCGGTCTTGGGATGCATCACAAACGCAAGTTCTAGAATCTATATACTACCGGTACACTCACAAGCACTAATAATGAATGTTTTTTTCCTACAAATCTAAAGGCGAACCTCACATATTTGTGGTGTAAATTTTTGAGTGGTACGGTTTTTGTGATAGTCATACAATTCCTATCCATGAGACGCTTATTAAGACTAAAGTTTCATTCCTATATGTTGCTTCCTATATGTTGCAAAAAAATTTAAATTTGGTGCTAAAATTACCCTAACAAGTATTTCTCATAGTTTTATTATACATCTACTATTAAACAAAACAAAAATCAAGCGAAGTTATAGTTTCTAATGTATCCCAATTTACCTCCCTTACACTTAAGTCGAACATTGTCCCCAATGTTCAAATTAAAAGATGTAAGAGTAAAGTTAAATGAAAATGAAAGAAACTAATACTCCCCTGATTCACTCGGTATGGATGATATGGTAACATGGTTAAATCCTCCTCCAAAAAAATGAACGTGCAAAGCATCACTCCTGAAATATAATCATCTTCTTGTCCAATATAACCTGTTAAACAACAAAGAAAACAAACACGAAACCTCGCATAAAATCGGCAGTAAATTCTATATAAAAGTAAATCCTAGAAAGCAAGGTAAGATATAATGCTTGCAAAATAAATGTTTGCAGATTCCTGGAGTTTAAAAATTAAAGACTTTATGAAACATTACAATTTCAGCAGAAAAACAAAATCTGGAAATTTTTTCAGAAAACAACTCCTGACGCCGTCAGGTTTTAACCCTGACGCCGTCAGAAACTATCTGACAGAATTCTTTATATTTTGTTTCCGGAAAATTTCTGGAAAAAATCTAAGTTTTAATACCTGGAATTCCTGCAAAACATTTATTGTGACTCTATACAAGCATTTGACTCAAACTAGTACTAATATGTATGTTCATATCTTAATTGTTATTGTTCATGTTCAATTCGTTTTAAGAAACAAATACGATCTTCTCTTACACTTATTTTTTGCAAAATACCTTTATATGTAATTAAGACGAGGTTAAAAACAAAATAAAGCATTTTCACAATTTTATTTGAGACATGAACAATAAACAATAAGAATTAAACATACATACGGAAGCAAATAAAATCAAATAAACAAACAAACAAAATAAAGCTTGGGTTGCCTCCCAAGAAGCGCTTTTCTTTATTTACGAGTCTTGTAGCTAGACTCAAAGTCACTCTCACTACGTGATGTGGGTGAGTTCCGCGTCTAGGACATCTTTAGGATCGAATTTTTCTTTTAATTTCCTATCCGTACGCTTGGTTTGGTAGGTCCTTTCAAACTTTTCCCTATCCGGATCATATAGAGTCATTTTTATATGCCATGATCCATCTCCTTCCTTAGGTGGTTTATTCCAATTCCACTTGTGCTTCTTACTCTCATTCTTCCACCTATTCATTCCTAGATTAATTGGTAAGGCTCCAAGAAACTCAATCATCTTCCTAAACACTAAGGGATCTTCAAATGGATCTAATTCGGTATCCCTAGCCAGAAGTTGTTCCACCGAGTGTGTTCGGTTGACAAAATCTTCTTCTAAGTAGAATGGTCTTTGGGGTCCTATGAAGTCTCCATTAATCCAAGGTCCATATTTAGAAGGCCTCCTATTCATGTATACCCAATTAGGTATCAGTACTTCTTCATTATCGTAGGCATGTTTCTTAACATCATATATGGACTTAGTGTTGCCTTCACCTACCACTATTTTTGATTCCTTACAATCAATCATCGCACTAGCGGTTGTTAAAAATCCTCTTCCTACTAACAATGGGCATGTGGTGTCACTAACCATATCAAGGACATGGAAGTCTGCTAAAAGTGTTAATCTTCCTATGTGTATTAGCACATCCTTTACCATCCCAACTGGGTATGCCACACTTCCATCTGCTAGACCGATTATGACCTCGGTTTCCTCTAATTTCTCTAACTTGAGTGTGGTGTAAAGGGATAGTGGAATTAAGTTAAGGCTTGATCCTAGATCGGCTAGTGTATCAAAAGCTTGGGAGTTTCCTATCTTACAAGGCAAAACAAATATACCTGGGTCGTCTAACTTCTTAGGTAATTTATTTTGAACAAAAGCAGTCCCATTTTTACCTAACTTAAGCTTCTCTTCATATTTTTCCAAAAGGGCATTGTAGTAAGGAGCACGGGCTAAGACATCTATGACGGGGCGTTCAAGGCGAAGCTCCTTGAATTCATCGTCAAGGTCTTGTGTAGGATGATTGGTTCTAAAACAGTTAACTAATATTAACCAAGGATTTGGTCAACAAAAGTCAAAACTATCAAAGAAACAATGCAAAACCAAGGAGTATAGTTATTCCCGGGTCGTTAAAGTCCCAAGAGATGTGATATTCTGTGTAAAAACGAGTTTAGAATCACAATATGTTGAATAGAAAGAGGGATATATGAACAAAAATCGATCACTTTTAAGAAAGTTAAAATCTGTAAATTACAGCGACTTAAATGCAAATTAAATAAAATAAAAATAGAAAACTAAAATTAAAAATGATGATTAACTAAATTATAACAAAAATAAAAAGTAAATATTAATTATGATTATTAAAACTAAAACAAATTATCTAAAAATGAGAAAATAACTTAGGAAATAAAAATGAAATTCTAAAAATGTAAAATAACTTAGAAAATGATTAAAAACTTAAAAACTTATTTATCTAATTATTTATATAATTATTATTACTTAAAAACTATTTCTAATTACTTAAACAAATTAAATATACAACTAAATAGGAGATTATCCTAAAAAATTGCAAATTCAATTTCTAAAAGTCTATGTTAACTTAAAACAAATTTTAGAAAATTAAAACTATTTCTATAACTATTTAATTATTACTTATTAATTATTAACTATTTATTAATTATTATTAATATAATAAACTAAAAAGAAAATGAGAAAATGTTATGGAAAATAAACTAAAAACTTTAAAAAGTCTAAAAATATGTAAAACTTATTTTAGAACTCAAAATAAATTTATTATGCTAATTATATAATTACTATTAATTAATTACTAATTATTTATTAATTATCTAATTAATTAACTAAAATTACAAAAGCTATTATATGAACAGTGAAAATTGCAAATATAATTTTTACAGATTCTAATAAACTTATAAAACTTAGAAAAATTATAAAAAGTTATCCTAGATAATTATTTAATATAAAAAATTATTTAATATATTTATTTTAACTAAACCTATTTAACTGTTTTTGATTTTTTATAAATATTAAATGAACACAGAAAAATCTAAAACTTTTTCTAAAATTACTCTAAGGTGACAGGAACTTAAGAAAAATATAAAAAAGCTAGGTTGTTAACAAAAATAAGCAAATGACTTAAGCTAATAAGACCTAATAAGCACTTATTCTATTTTTTTTTTTTTTTTTGTGGATTTTCTTTTACAAAATTATTAAACTACTGTAATTATTAAAGTTTAATGAAGATAAAAACTTAAGAACTCAAAAATAAGCTTAAATGAGCTTATGAGCTTTCACAGTGAGCTTTTGGGCTCACAGTGGATGATATAAGCTCAAGTAAGCTTGGAACAAGCTTAATACTGAAAACCAAAAGTGAAATAATATGAAAACAAGTGAGATAGACTGAAAATGAGAAAATGGAACAATGGAATTCACTGAGAAGCTTGAAATAAGCTAATAAGCTATTCCACTTAACACTAACAACCAAACACTCCTTGCAGTCAAATGTTGGCTTAATTTAAGCTTATAGAATAAGCTCAAAAAGCCAAAATATGAACTGAAGTAGCAAGTAGGGTTGGTAGGCTTTCCAAAAAGCTAAAGCTTACCTTGTGGGGTCCACTGGTTAACTTTTTAAGAGCTTATGAAGTTGGCTTGATTTCACTGAATTGCTCAGTGGTTTGCAAAATGGGACAAGGTTAAAGCTAGTTGCAGCCCTATTAAATAAGCTAGAAATTGGAAAATAAGCACTGAAATAAGAAGTTGGGTTGCTTGGCTTCTCAAAGAACCAAAAATCACAAGCTAAGCTCAAGAAATGAGCTTTTGATGAGCTTGTGAAAATTACCACTTACACTGACTACTCAGTGAAATGGAATGATATTTGCAGACATATTAAGCAAAGATTAAGCACTTAGAATAAGCATTTATGGCAAATAAGCACTCAAATCATGTAGTCAGCCACAAGAGATTCACAGAAAACCAAATTGCACAAAGTAACAAGCTCTAATGAAGCTTGTGCAAGCTTATGAAAATGAATACCACAACTGTGCACAGGGCACTTTTTCAGAAAAGTAGTAACAAAAAGCCTTAGAAAAAGCAGTGTAATAAGCAAACTAAAAATTATGAAAAATACTATTAAACAGACAAGCAACAAGACTACAATAACCCAAAAGCTCTTAAACCAAATCTCAATATTCAACCCATAAGCTAAATCCAAAGTTTATTCAAAAATAAATTTTGTGAACTTTTGACTTTGTATGAAAACTTAGAAAGTTGACTTATGTGAACTTTGATCTTGATTTAATCACTGAGTAAGTTATTTTAGGCTATAATAAGACTAGATTAAGTAATCCTAACAACTTTAACACACATAATCATAGATTAGCAACATGGAAATTCAACACAGATTCACACAAATGAGATTTAAGGTGATTTTGACTTTTTATGAAATGACCACTGAATTTTATGACTTGTATGAACTATATATGCCTAAGTGAACATGAAATAACCAAGAACAACAACACACATACACTGGAATACTAATATGACAGCAAATCCAAACAATCCTCACAGATTATGAAAATGAGATTTTCAAAACAAATGAAAGATTTAAACCACAAGATTGATTCCAAACTGTTTAACTACTAATATTAAGCATAATCAAGCACATAAACAACACTTATAACATACAGAACATAAGAATCCAAAATCCACTATTTTCACAGTGAAAATGGATTTTCAAGCAAAATCAAATTCAATCAAACAAGACTACTATATTAAGCTCTAAACTAACATAACAACATTCAACAAACACAAATTAAGCACAATTACACAGATTTAGTCACTAGAACAGTAAAATGCTAAAAATGGTGAAATTGCTTACAACTTGCACTCTAGCTAGAAAACAAGAACAAGGACCTTAGAACCAATCCTATAGGCTTCCACAAGCCACTAAACCATGGCCATCCAAGATACACCATGCTCCAGCAATCTACAGTCTTCAACCTGCAACTTTTTATTTTTCATTGTATTTTCTTGATTTTTTTTATTTTTGTGTTTTTGATACTACACTGTATTTTATGGTTTCTAAAAGCTTTTAGAAGCTTTCTAGGAGCTTATGTGAGCTTATTCAGTTCATGAAACATTAACACAACCACAATTCAAGGTTTTTAATCTTGAAAGGGACAATATCAAATCATAAACTGTAATGTAACATAAGTGATGAAATTAAAACTTGAAATATATTTAAGAACACTGAATTATGATAACAAAGTACTTGAAAGCTTTAAAGATACACTAGAATTTTGATTACAACTAATTCGACATAAGAAAACTAAAATAAACTAGATATCTCAAAATGCTGCATCTCTCTCCTCTTTTATATATCCTTTGAACTCCCACTACCACTCTGAACAAATCCCACTTCTAATCTAAGCCGTTGGATGAGCTTAAATCAATCTTGGCCTTTAAACTGATTTTGGCGCCAAATCTTGTACAGGTGGCTAGAGATTATTTGACCATAATTGTGATATACCAAAGTGTTTAGTGGACTAGTGGGACTGTTTCAAGCAAGTAATCATGAGTTTTTGTGGGATTATTTATCTAACGAAGGAAATGGGGATTTTGGTGATAGTGGGGATGCAGGGCATTAATTGTGGGGGGGCTATGGGGTGTAGGGTTGGTGAGGTAGTGGTAGAGGTGAGCTGGTGAAGGTGAAGACAGGTGGTGGAGATGGAGGTGGTGGAAGACAGGTGGAGAAGAAGGTGGAGGAGGGAAAGGGGAGGGGGTAACGTTTTTTATAAACGTTTTTATTTTTTTAAATGTTTTGGGCTTGGGTTGGTTTTTTGGGCCAGGGAAAGAAAAAGGCCAAGGGGGGTTGGGTTGGACTGGATGGGGATGGGTTTATGAATTTGGATTTTGGGTTTATAATAAAAAAGGGCCGTTTGGTTTGGTAAATTCACAAGGACCAAAGTTGTAAATTCTGGATTTTTGAGGGTAGGTTTTGACAACTTTCCAAAGTATTTCCAAGGGATTAATCTTGCCATATGTGAATAATATAAGGACCATAGTTGCCTTTTTCCCATTTTGAATATCCAGGGACCATTTCTGCCAATTGTGAAACTTCAGGGACCAAACATGTAAATTCTCCAAACTTTTCACCCAAGGACTATTCCTGCCAAAGTTCAATAACACAAGGACCATATTTGATAATTTCCAAAGTTTTAACTCCCAGGGACTATTTTTGACATTTTTCCTAAATCAACACAAATATACCTTAGAAATTCTTAAGAAACATGGAATTGGACTCATGTGACCCTACTAGTACCCCAACGGTTACTACAGCTAAATTGGATTCTGATTTACGCGGAAAACCAGTTGATTTAAATTATATCGAAGCATGATCGTTTCTCTCATGTACCTAAGAACAAGTAGACCAAATATTCATTTAGTTGTATGTTTATTAGCTCGGTTTCAGGCAAAGCCTACTGAAAATCACCTCAAAGAGGTCAAAAGAATCTTTCGATACCTCAGAATAACCATTTACATG
>LBNU01001010.1:41399-58000 GCA_014162995.1 Artemisia annua | reverse complement strand
AGTAAGGGGTCTTTTTGACCCACTTGAGGTTGTTCAAGGCTATCAAGAGTGGCGTTGAGTTCTGCGAATTGGGTTCTCCACTCATTTTGTTGGCTAGTGATTAGGTTGTTGAGACCTTTCAGTTGCAGATTCTTTTCAAGCGTGAAATGCCCAAGATCATCCTCAAAAGCGCTCCTAACCCTGTAGTCAGGATATTCTCCTCCTTCCTCACTCCTCACAAGATTTCCCCAAGGGGTAAGATCATTGTTTTGGTAGAAAGTTAGGAGGGAGGGGTCATCAAAGATGTCGTGGCTTGACAAACATGCTTGTTTGGTGGTGACATCATCCTCGCATTCCTCCACTTCGTGCGGGCCACCGCATTGATCACAGATCAAATATGGGTTTGATAATCGTTTAGCTGGTTGCGACTTGTCTAGATACGATACTTGTTTATTCAACCTACTCAACCGATTATCAAAAGAAGGCTCCTCCATGATCTTGGAAGCGCTCATGATCGAATCAGGTTCATCCCAAGTATCATCCTGATCATTTGCGTATTCCTCAATCCTATTCCATCCTTCCTCAGCGCTTAACTTGGCTATTTTTCCTTTTAATGAATTATTAATGCCCAATTGGTCGTTCTTAGAAACACTGTCATAAAAGATTTGGACAAGAAGCCAGAGTTCAATGCCATGATGAGGGACTTGTCTGATTAGATCTTTGAATCTAACCCAAGACTTGTGAATGGGTTCGGCTAGTTCAACATGGAAGCGGAGGATTTCGTCCCTCAATATTGAGGTTCTTCCTATGGGAAAGAATTTCTCATAGAATTTCGAGATAAGCTATTCCCATGTGAAGATGGACTCGGAGGGAAGTTGGTTATACCAATCTCCGGCTTTTTCATAAAGGGTGAATGGAAAGAATCGAAGCCGGGAGGTATCTCTAGTGGCTCCATCCGTATGGAGGGTATCCACTATTTTCAGGAAGTCCTTGATGTGTTGGATTGGATCCTCAGTTTTCAACCCGTGGAACTTGCATACACTTTGGACGAGCCAAACATCGGTTGCACGCAAGACCCCACTCGTGTGTTCATTTGGAAAAACGATAGCATTGGAAAAACCACGAGGGGTAGGGGATGAATAATCTTTGAGGCACTTGGGAAGGGGATTTTCTAGAATTTCCTCATTTACACGAGATTGAGGGCTAGAGGGTGTGGTGTGGTGATTGGATTCTTCCTCAGAAAGGGCTTCATCAAAATTGAGGGCGATACCTATTGGTTCAGACATTGAAGAGCGTTGTCTCAACCTATGCATCTCCCTTTCAGGCTCTGCGTAAGGTTGGATGAGGTTTCCTAATGAACTACGACTCCTAGTGACTCTATGGTTAGAAAAATCTCCGTTTACCATGTTGGCTAAGGAAGATTAAAGCGGAGGATTTGGGAAAAAGATAGACTAAAGAAATCCTAGAAAAATAAAATAAAAATCTCACTAGAAAGGAATCTAGTGAGTAGACCTAATAAAATAAAGATTCAACCTAAACAATAACTATTCCCCGGCATCGGCGCCAAAAACTTTGATGCGCGGGATTGCGACCACGCACTAGGGTTTTACCTCTCAAGGGATCTTGAGAAGCTTGCAATCCCCATCAGGCAGTGTACCTGACCGATGTAGTATAGTGTAGTGGCAAGTACCGGGGGATTGATCGTTCTCTGCGGGAATAGTGTCGTTAGGATTGAAAAGCTACTGTAATAGGTCTAGAGGTGAGGGAAGATTCTTTTTGTATTTTTATATTTTTAGGAAAGCAAGTAAAAATCTCGGGTTTGAAGGAGTGGGCGGAATTAGTTGCTAGTCAACTAACCCAAATAACTACTAATGCAAGTAAACTAAAATAACAAGAAAGTAAATGGTTGTGAAAACTATATGGAGAGAAGTGTGTTTACTTAGATTTCCTTACTCCCTAACTATCTTTTACCGATTGATTAGTGTGTATTATAGCATTGGAAAAACCACGAGGGGTAGGGGATGAATAATCTTTGAGGCACTTGGGAAGGGGATTTTCCAGAATTTCCTCATTTATACGAGATTGAGGGCTAGAGGGTGTGGTGTGGTGATTGGATTTTTCCTCAGAAAGGGCTTCATCAAAATTGAGGGCGATACCAATTGGTTCAGACATTGAAGAGCGTGTCTCAACCTATGCATCTCCCTTTCAGGCTCTGCGTAAGGTTGGATGAGGTTTCCTAATGAACTACGACTCCTAGTGACTCTATGGTTAGAAAAATCTCCGTTTACCATGTTGGCCAATGGAAGATTAAAGCGGAGGATTTGGGAAAAAGATAGACTAAAGAAATCCTAGAAAAATAAAATAATAATCTCACTAGAAAGGAATCTAGTGAGTAGACCTAATAAAATAAAAAATCAACCTAAACAATAACTATTCCCCGGCAGCGGCGCCAAAAACTTTGATGCGCGGGATTGCGACCACGCACTAAGGTTTTACCTCTCAAGGGATCTTGAGAAGCTTTCAATCCCCACCAGGCAATGTACCTGACCGATGTAGTATAGTGTAGTGGCAAGTACCGGGGGATTGATCGTTCTCTGCGGGAATAGTGTCGTTAGGATTGAAAAGCTACTCTAATAGGTCTAGGGGTGAGGGAAGATTCTTTTTGTATTTTTATATTTTTAGGAAAGCAAGTAAAAATCTCGGGTTTGAAGGAGTGGGCGGAATTAGTTGCTAGTCAACTAACCCAAATAACTACTAATGCAAATAAAATAAAATAACAAGAAAGTAAATGGTTGTGAAAACTAATATGGAGAGAAGTGTGTTTACTTAGATTTCCTTACTCCCTAACTATCTTTTACCGATTGATTAGTGTGTATTAATTGCGTGGATGACGGATTGTATTCCTTAATACCATTCGTAGGGGTGTGTACGGACTTCCCCTAACTCTATGAGCTCCTACTTCACTCCTATGTCGAGCCGGCTAAGAAGCTCCTAACATGGGATCACTAGAATTCGCTCATGCATTAAATACAATCAAATAACCTTAGTACACCTTGGTTCATGTTTCTTAAGACGTTCAAGCATGTTACCAACCGGAAGTCTGCCAGTTTTCTTAAGCCTAACATCGATAATCACCCATCCAATACAATTAATAACACACCATTCAATCAATAATCAATAGTTAGGTTTCATTAGATCTAAGCAAACACAAAGAAAACCTAGCCTAGCATGTTAAACAAAAGACAAGAACAAGATAGAATCAAACAACACATAGACATATTGAATGATTAATTGATTACTTATCTTCAATGTAACATGGAAGATCCCAAGGTTAAAAACCTTGAAAAAGCTGCTAAAAATCGTCTAGGGTTTCTCCCTTAAAAGTTCCACACTAATGACTAAAAATTATGCGAATATATATAGAAAATCAGATCTGACGGCGTCACGTTATAGCCTTGACGCCGTCACCTCGCCGTGGTTAGGGTTTCTTGATGGCATTCCTGACGCCATCCCTCTTTAATCCGTTATGGCTTATCAAGGCTTGACGGCGTCACATCCAAGCTTGACGCGGTCAAGGGTACTATTCAGCAGATTTTTGGCACTTTGTCGAATTCTTCACTTTTATGCTCCAAAAACGTCCAAAATGCTTCCTTTTCCAGAATTTCTCTCCAAAGTACCTAAAATGCCAAAAGGAATGATTTAGGGCGATATTTGATCAAATAAATACGATTTAGGGCTTAAATGACCCCCGAAAAGCGGTACACTTTTTGCCTTATCAGTTTGTTGAATGACAATTGTTTAGTTGAAGGATTGTATTCCTTAATACCATTCGTGGGGGCGTGTACTTCCTTCCCCAACCCTATGAGTTTCTATCTCTTCTTATGACGACACGTTTAGTATCCTATCATAGCCTCTTTAATAGTCCCTCATGCATTAAATACAATCAATAAAACCGTAGTATACATCCGATTACGTTTCTTAAGACGTTCAAGCTAGTTACCGTATAGGAGATTTAGCCAGTTTTCTCAAGCCTAACGCGAGTCAATCAACCAAACAATAAACAACAAACCAACAATCAATAACTAGGTTTTATTAGATCTAAGCAAACACAAATAAACCTAAGCTAGCATGTTAATGTAAAGAAAAGAAAAGCAATTAATCAAACAACACATAGACATATTGAATGATTAAAGGAAGAACTTATCTTTAGTTGAACATGGAAGAAAAGAGGGTTTGAAACCCTAAATTTACTGCAAAAGTCGGACTAGGGTTTGTACACAAAGTTCCACCACACAATGAATAAAAAATCCTAAAATATATATAGAGTTACAAGTCTGACGGCGTCAGGTTACAGATCCTGACGCCGTCAGATCGCCGCTTTTAGGGTTTCAACTCGCCTAAAAGATCTTCTGACGCCGTCACGTGTTAAAACTTCTGGGCCGTCTCTCTTTAACTTTGTTCCTGACAGCCTCAAGGATTTTGTACCTGACGCCGTCAGGTATTAACTTGACAAATTCTTCTGGGGCGTCACGTGTAAAAATCCATCTCTTCACATCATAAGGTGACAGCGTCAGCCTCCAAAGCGTGAAGCCGTCAAGTGTAAAAANACAAACTTGAAAATATAAGGAGAAAAATCTTTTGGGGGGATATTTCAGATGCTCATAAGATTGCTTGGATAGCCTGGGAAAAAGTTGTCTGTCCTATCAAACATGGTGGCCTTAGCATTCGAAGTTTACAAATAAGCAACCAATCTTTGTTGGTTAAATGTCGATGGAGATTCCATGCCGAAGACAAAGCTACGTGGGGAAAGTTAATTCGTTCCATTCATGGTCAAAATGGTAGGCTAAGTGACTCTTCTTCTATCAAATATAAATCAGGCCCTTGGTACAATATTGCAATGTTAAAAGATGACTTCATTGAATATGGTATAAACCTCTCAAACTTGTTTAGAAAGAAGATTGGTATTGGAGAATCAACTCATTTTTGGATTGACAATTGGGTGGGAGGCGGTCCTCTTTGTGACTCGTTCCCCCGATTATTTCGACTGGAAGGAAACAAAAATTGTCTGGTGCAAGAGAGGTCACCTACTACTTTATCTCATACAACAACCACTGATCTTTTTCACGAAATGACACATGTTGTTCCTGCTATCACTCCTTTTCAGTTTAACATTGCTCACGTGAGCCTGATAGCTCATAATGGGTTTTCTTTCCATTGGGCATGGACTCGTCCTCCAAGATCAAAAGCTGAGTTCACAGAACTAAACAGTTTGATCAGTCTTTTGCCTCATCTAAGTCTCTCGGATGCTCATGACACGTGGGAATGTTGTCTAAATGATTCAAGGGTTTTTTCGGTTAGCTCGATTCATCGCCATATTACTCACCATTCTCCTTCCATGCCTGATCAACGTTACAAATGGAACAAATTATTGCCGATTAAGGTAAACATTACATCTTGGAGAATTGCTAATCGAAGATTGCCTACGCGTATCAACTTAGATAAAAGGGGTATTGATTTGAACTCGGTTAGATGTCCCATTCGTGATGAAGCTCTAGAGACGGAAGACCACCTTTTGTTCTATTGCAATCTTGCCAATAAGGTTTGGAAGAACATCCTAAAATGGTGAACATTGATAATGAAATTGTAGCATGCCTTGATGATGCAATTAACCTTGCGGACTAGGTCAAGATCAAGGCTCCTCTTTACAATATTTTTGACGTGGTAGTCCAGACCACCCTTTGGCTTCTTTGGCGATATAGAAATGAATTCACTTTTGCTCTTAAAAGACCAAAGATCGAGCTTTTCTTCAACGACGTGAAGCTTCATTCTTTTAATTGGATCACTAATAGGCACAAAAACTTTCACCTTAATTGGATTGAGTGGTTCGATAATCCTTGTAATGCTCTTCCAATGTAATTGTTTATTGTTTCCCTAGCTCCTTGCTAGGGTCTTTATATAAAATCTCGCCGTTCAAAAAAAATGTTTCTGACATTCAAAGACTTTAATTACACTTAAGATATTTTTCAAAAATTAATGGGCACTGAATTAGTCAGTCATTTTAGATTATATATATTTTCTTGAGTGACACTAAAATATATATAGTACACTTTAAAGTGTCAATCATGTCGGTGCAAATAACTTCGAAGTGATCACCGTGACTTGCGTAGTGATCGAGAAATGAATACATATTGCGGTTGATTCAAACCTGGATGATCAATCAACCAAAAAATGGAAAACCAGTATTACATTAGAAAAAAAAAATATAATAATAAATAAAATACATATAAGCCAGTGAAAAAAGTTATTAAGTGATCAAGAAACTTCATTAACATTACAATATGATGTTTAAAAACTTGAAATGTGGCTATCCTTATCTCTTTAAGTCAAGACGAAAAACAACAAAAAGATGCGCCACTTGAAAGTAATACTTTAATACCACAAATTCGTCATTGTAGACACTAGCAAAATTGTTTTTTCTAGTATGTTATAACACAACGCAATAAACTAATATTATTAGCTTTTTACCATATAATCATTAGGCGTTTTTTTTTTTTTTTTTTTTTTTTTTTTTTTTTTTTTTTTTTTTAATAACCATGGTTTTCGACCTTTTTGGCCGACTAATTCACGGGGTTTGAACCCACCGCCACACAGACTCAAACCAGGTGAAGCCCTCCCTTTTCAGGAGGTTAGCGTGGCAACTTAAGGTTGTTTGCACATAGCAAGAATTGAACTTGAGACCTCACACATTTTAGATTGATAGTCACAAGCCTTTTACCATCAGGCGGTGTTTTACTAATATATAATTACTAGTTTTAGCAGAAAAAGGTGGATGATGGTAAGTAAGAGAGCACGGTATGGAGGACGGATACCCGTAAATCGCCACCAAAATCGACCAATGGCATCGTCGTTTGTTCAACGTCGACGATGCTATTGGTGCATCATTTATTCCTCAGCCATTCAACCAACTTACATTTATGGGCTAATTATCTAAAAATGCATCAAACTCGACACTTTTTACCGTTGTATGTAGCCATGTTTTTTTCTTCCTAATGTGTGACTAAACTTTCGAATTTGGTACATTGTGTGTATTTTGTGACTATTCAACCATGTAAAATGACCATTTTACCCTTCAAAAATTGGAAAATGTAAGGGTAAAATGGTCACACAATACACACAATATACCAAATTCGAAAGTTTAGTCACACATTAGGAAAAAAACATGACTACATAAAACGGTAAAAAGTGTCAAGTTTGATGCATTTTAAGTAATTAACCCTACATTATTTATTATTATTATTATTATTATTATTATTATTATTATTATTATTATTATTATTATTATTATTATTATTATTATTATTATCAGTGAGCGGGGTATTTTTGGTAAGGTTTTTTTAAAATTCATATGCACCAATAAGTGCTATTGGTTTTATTGCTAAGAAAGATTTTTAAGTTACTGATGTGTTATTAAAAGGGTAAAAACCATATATTAGCAACGAACTTTCACAAATTTTCAAATCTAGGTAACAAACTTATTTTATTACTAATATAGTCATTGAAACCGGCTAATTTGCGACGATCTAGTAAATATGACCTGCTGATTTAGTGAACTGACTAAAATACCCTTGTGTTCTTCACATAAATTTGCATCGTTAGTCCTTTATACTAACGGCCGTTAGTAAATAACTTAAAATTTGGATTTGTTACTTATTTATCCGCTTTCGTCCGTTTTTACACGTTTTCGTCCGTTTTTAAATGTTTTCGTTAACCCACTTCGTTAGAAAATTACATGTTTGGTCCTTGAATATGTATAATCATTTCATGCACAGTCCATCACCACCAAAAAAATTCCAAAAAAAACAAATAAAATTTTTTTAATTTTAAAAAATATTAGAAAAAATTATTTTTTTCGATAATTATTTTTAAAAATAATTTTCTTTTTAATTTTAAAATTTTTTCCAAATTTTTTTTTACGATAATTATTTTTAAAAAACAATTTTCAATTTAAAAAAAAATCGAAATTTTTTTATTTTCTAATTTTTGTTTTTTGAAAAAATGTTCGTAAAAAAAATTAGAATTTTTTTTAAAATTTATTTATTTTTTTTTTAATTTTTTCGAAATTTTTATTTTTTATATTTTTTTAATTTTAAAAAAATTATTTTTTAATTTTTTTTATTTTCTAATATTTTTTTAATTTAAAAATAATTTTGAATTTTTTTTTTTAATTTTTTTTAAGTTATTTACTAACGACCGTTAGTATAAAGGACTAACGATGAAAAAATATGCCACATAAGCTAACTGATAAGAATAAAAAAAAAATTAAAAAATATGACGTGTCAGTCATTTTCCATATTCAAAAGGTAGCAGGTCACAATATTTACTATATTGTAAAAAAATAGCCGGTTTCGATGACTATATTAGTAATAAAATAAGTTTGTTACCTAGATTTGAAAATTTGTGAAAGTTCGTTACTAATATATGGCTTTTACCCTTATTAAAAAGATTAAAAAGATGCTACAGTGACGATGAATTGACACACCAATTAGTACCTAGCCTCTCATGAGTACGATCATTACAATATCATATGCTTTCTTTAGTTACCAAAACTATCATACCACTCTTACCAAAAAAGGAAATAAAAAAGGAAAAAAATATCATACCACTCTTATCAAACAATAATAGCACAAGGGATAGCTACAGAGATAAGGCAACATTAGATCTAAAACATCTATCATTTCACAGCAAAATGGGTCGAAGAAAGCTTGAAATGAAGCGAATCGAAAACAAAAACAGCCGTCAAGTGACCTTCTCCAAACGAAGAACAGGTTTAATGAAAAAAGCACGTCAGCTTTCAGTTCTTTGTGATGTTGATATCGCTGTCGTTGTTTTCTCCTCTAAAGGCAAGCTTTACGAATCCAGCAGCGGAAGTACTAACAGGTGCTTTTTATTTAAACAAGTTTTGGTTTTTTTAAAAATTAATAGTTATGTACGGATTATTACCTTTTTAGGTAATATATAAACTGTACGGTTACATTGAAATTTCTAGGGTTTAATATTTGATTGAGTTTTTGTGTGAAATATCATTCTAGTGCTTTATGGCTCCATAATTCGCTGATAAAATCCATAGCTAGCCAGATATATTGCCTTCTATGATAATTTTAATATTTGATTTTATGTGTGAAATATCATTCTAGTGCTTTTAACGGCGATTGTATTTTCTACCCCTGCTAGAAATGGAGCTTTAAAAGCTAGGGCGGTTAGATCAGTTTATCTAATTGAGGGAGTATTTTCTACCCCTACTAGAAATTCAATAAAAAGATGAAAGCTCGATACTTATCTTATCCTTTTTAGATAGACCATACCATAGGTTACATTATTTAAAAAAGAGGTGCTATTGTTTCATACTTATCTTCTTTTTGAAGGAACATTAATTAAAAAAAGACTCGGTGGTTTTGAGGGATATTGTTTATCAGGAAAGTTGGTCCCTTATTTTGGGTAAAACAGGAATGTGTTAAACAATTGAAAACAAGTTTTACGCAAGACTCGTTTGACACTAATAACACCATTCGCATTTTTCAGCGTTTAGAATTCTAATTAGAAATTAATCAAAGAATTACACGGATAGTAGTGGAACACTATCCTAATTGAATGACAAATGAAACTTTCCTGGAAATGAATTAAAGCTTGCTTGCTAGCTTAGCTTATGATTCAAGGAGATGAAAATTATATCACTATAATACATTTGTATTAATTTTTGTGTTGAGAATCTCTAACTCTTGCTCTTTCAAACATTCTTTTATATAGGTGGGGATAAAAGGGTAACATGTGAGGTGTTCAATACGTGTCAAGTATTTAATGAAGAAGTACACTTTCTATTAAATACTTCTATTTTTTAAATAAGATAAACTTTACTTTAGTGAACAATGTTGACAATTATTCTCACCTTTATACCAACTTCTCGCACTTGNGGGGGGGGGGGGGGGGGGGGGGGGGGGGGGGGGGGGGGGGGGGGGGGGGGGGGGGGGGGGGGGGGGGGGGGGGGGGGGGGGGGGGGGGGGGGGGGGGGGGAGGGAGACTTTGTCGGACCTCACTCACCTATGTGTTGTTTATAGTTTAGGTACTTTACTCACTAATACCGCCTCAATGAGGCAAAGTGTATCTTTCGATGGTCTTCGACTCTTGAAGCTTGTTGTTGCTGATCAAGCTTTATACAACACTCCCGAAGGTCATTGATTCTCATAATCACTCATTCTCATCAAGGAGTAACATACTCATTGATTCTCATCATGAAGTAACTTACTGATTTGAGTATCTCAGGTTATTTTATGTTAAAATATGTCAGAGATAATTAGATCAAATCTTTGGCCAACAACCTCCCCCTACTTAAATATGCATATAGCCCGAGTTATCATCTTCTTTGGTTCATGATTCATGGACTCTAGTTTAGTGACTAGTCTTTTAATCTTCATTTATGAAGAACTATGAAGATGACTCCCCAAGTGTATTCACCCAGGGACTAATTATACACTTAAGTTATTTTTTATGTTTAAATCCTAGTAAAAAACTATTGGGCACTGGAATTGGCCTAACAATCTTCCCTATTTGGATATACAAATAGCTTAAGTGTTTTTCAGATGAAAGTGAGCATCACAATGTCATCTTATTTTATGATTTATGACAATGAATTAAATAAAGGGATAATTGTCTAGAAATGTATCTAACTTGACACTTTTTCTTTTGTTGTTCACTCAACTTTTAATTTGCTTATTGTATGTATCAAACTCTCTGATCTTTCTTATAGTATGTATCATTCTTTTAATGTTTCTTTTTGTATGTATCATTAGTGTTAAGTGTTGTATTTGTTAAGAATTAACTAGATTTTTGGTGCTTATGGTTTGTCGGGTAACATTTTTAGTCCATTTGTTTGGTCTCCAATACTAAACCTCTGTTAGTCCGAAATACATAACCACTGCCGCCCACCGCCACCACCACCCACCACCGCCATCCAACACCGCCACCCACCACCGCCCCTTACCACCACCACATACCACCACCCACTGCCACCGCCACCCACTACCCACCTCCAACCACCACCTACAACCACCACTTACCACCAACACCACCAATCACCACCACCACTCACCACCGCCACCCACTGCCACAACCACCACCTACCACCACCATGGTAGGTGGTGATGGGTGGTGGTGGTGGGTGGCGGTAGTAGCATTGGGTGGTGGTGGTGGGTGGTGCATGATGGTGGTGGTAAGTGGTGATGGTGGTGGGTGGCGGTGGTGGGTGGGTGGTGGTGGTGGTGGGCGGTGGTTATGTATTTCGGACTAACTGAGGTTATGTATTGGGGACCAAGCAAATGGACTAAAAGTGTTATACCCAAAAAACTACAAGGACCAAAAATTCAGTTAACTCTTAACAAATACAACCCTTAACACTAATGATACATACAATAAGAAATATTAAAAGAATGATACATAAAATAAGAAAGATTAGAGAGTTTGATACATACAATAAGAAAATTAAAAGTTGAGTGCACGACAAAAGAAAAAGTGTCAAGTTGGATACATTTCTAAACAATTATCCCTTGAATAAAAGCTGTAAATTTTGACTCTTCGTTGTGTTTCTGAAGAGATGCAAGTCTGTGAATTGAAGGAGAAACAGATGTAGTTGTTGATGTTGATGAGTGATATTGAGAGGTGTCATATGGAATGGATAGTGTTACAAGGGGTTTTTTCTTTTTATTTCATTGTGTATGGATTTGAAAAAGAGTATGCCTTGAGTTAATACACTTGAAAGAACATGGAGAATTTCTAATAATGTTGTTTACTTTAAATCTTGAAGGAATTATTGTAGTCCATGGTAAATGAAGTAAAAATGTTCAAGTTCACCCAACATATGATGTCTTTTTATTAATATATACGACTACACTAGTTTTATTTTTTAAGCTGAAGCAAAACACAATATTTAGAAACTATAATCAAACAAATAAATTTTTATACAACCATGGTAGTACTCAACAAAGTTTTCATATATGATCAACCAGATAGGGATAAAGTAGTTGATACAAAACTAGATAACAAAAGGCATGCATGGTTTAGTAAAAATGGTTACGAACAAATCCCCGTCGTGCTAATTAGTCTCTCTTATTAAATTTCAGATGATGGTTTATAATTACAATTTAAAAATGTGTTTGCACCGATCCAAACAAACCATATGGTTAGTGTAATTAGCTGGAGGCGGTCTAGCGTTCCGGGATTACTACTCTATAGCAAAGGCTAATTCTGGCAAAAAATCTACTTTACAAGTAGTCTTACGTCGCCCCTTTATCTTAAGAGATTGTTGGGGGAATAAAATTCATGGATCAAAGAATCAGTGAATCACAATATAAATCTAGTACCTTTGGATTTGCAAAGTGGAACTCTTTAGAGGGTAGATATTGAAATCCTAATTTTCTTTCAAATATCTCGATAGCTAAGGACCAATATTTGGGTTATAGGTTAACCAAGTGTGGTATGGATTGAGTTGGTACCTCCCATAAAGTCACAGTAGGTTGTATATTAGTCCTTTTAACTGGTGGAACCTCGTGTATATATGCATCATGGAAAAGATAGACGAACTAACATATGTCTCTACTTAGAGAGAAAAGTTGACATAAAGGAAAAGGATTCATAAATAAAGAATCTTATGAAAGGCATGTGGTCAATGTAAATTAAAAATGCGAACGACACACGGCTTTGATAACATGTACCCTCATTCTCCCATAATATAACCTTGAGTCTCTTGCGATTAGTTAATGGCATGATCAATGATTGGTATGTGTACGTGCACATAAATGGGATCGACACGAGGGTAGGGGTGGGGGTGAACATGAGTTAGACCAAAATTTTGTCTTCTGGAGTTTTGAATACAATTTAGTATTTTACAGGGTTAACTCAGGAGGTTTGGGTTTAGAGTTTTGGTTGTTATCTGGTTTTGGCTATATTTGGCTTTTACAAGTTTGGCATTGGGTTTGGTTTTGCTTTTGTGCATTAATTGAGCCAAACTATGATTTTCCATTCCTGTTTTCGTATTTGTACGAATAGATTTTGGCTATCCTATTGGCATATATGCAAAGAAAAGTGTCAAATTAACAAGTTATATGGCGCTGGCAATTTCAATTTGTCAAGTTATGATAAGAACACAATCACCCATAAATATGCAGCACATAGACCTTAGAAACTAAACTATCATCCAAATTAATGTAAAACGAAACTTCTGACTCTAAAATCGAGAAGTAAAATTAGCATAGAAGGCAATATATGTATACAATTTATTTGATCGATTAATAGCAAGGCCGGTTGGATTTTATGGAAGATCCATGCCCAACCGAATGTTTTTTAAAAGACCAAAATTCCAATCATCACTTTTTTTGTTTGTGTTGGTGATTTTGGGTCAGTTTCCTTGTTCATTGGGTTTTTTGTTCGGTGGTTGCTCACTCCTACATGTGTGGAACTGTAGATATATAGCTGGTCCTTTTGTCCCTAAGTTGACTTCGTGTGTACATATTTGAATTCCTCCAACATGTTTTTCAGTGTGGTTTTTTTAGTAAAGTCTCAAAATATATTTTGAATTCATGTGCTTTACATCTCTTATTTTGTCACTACTAATTGTTGAAGTTTAACAATATATGTTTCAGTGTGGAGAGTATACTTTCTAGGTATGAAAAAAGTTGTGCTGAAATCGGTGAGGGATCCAATAGTGGAGCTGGCACAGATTTAGTAAGCAATAATTTCTCTAGGAATATACAATTTGTGTCAATTGTTACATGTGTAAGATCAACAAATTATTGAGATGCTCTGAAAATCATTTCTCCAGGAGTTTCTATTGCAATCGACAAGATTCCGAACTTGTAACGAGCTTCTACAAACAGTGGACAGGTAACATATATATTCTACGTACATGTATGACCATATTTAAACAAAAAAGAGCCAAATAAATATGGGAGAGAAAAATTATAATGATAGTAAGTCTGCCGACCAATACTTATCATCGATCAGAGATGAAATTTTGATTTTTGTACAGGCTTGTTGAAGAGAATAATGAGCAGCTCTCTGTGAATGACATGACGCAGTTAGAACTAGAACTTGATGCTGCTCTTATGCAAACACGATTGAGAAAGGTGATTGTCTGTTGCTGGTTTTTAACACCACCTTCATATACATTATATGTTCAAAAAAATAACAAAGTACTCTTTGTGAATATACATTTTGCTATCACTGGCTACTATTTTGTTGTCTGCCAAGGTTCGTTTGTTGTAACATTAAAGCTTTAAGGCTCCATTGGTCATATACTATTTATAAATGCATAGTCTAAGCCCCTCGCCTGGGAGCGATTAATACAATAAAGGGTCCCACATATATGGGTTGAACTTAATGAAGTAAGAAACCGAAATCACTACTAGAAAAAATGCAATTAGCAACAATTATTTTAACAACCATAGACAAATCGTTGCTAAATTGTGCATTTAGCATCTAATTTTAGCAACAAAATTGTTAACAAAGTTGCTAATTTTTTTAGCAACAAAAAAGTTAGTTGGTATTTTTACAAATGACCATAAATATTTGTTGCTAATTTACTTAGGTGACCGAACTTTCTTATACAAAAAGCGTATTCCTAACAATCTCCCCCTAAGGAGGTCACCCCTGGAAAAATTCTTGAATTCTTGTATTGAGATCTTTGTAGATTCTTTTGTAGCTCGTAGTTGTTGGTTCTTCATTGATAAACGACTCAAGATGACTTCCTTGATGTATATGATGATCTTTTAACTTTGCTCTTCGCTCTTCATCCATATAATTAGCTTCAAGTCATCTTTGAGTGTATGTCTCCNGTTAGTTGGTATTTTTACAAATGACCATAAATATTTGTTGCTAATTTAGCAACGACTAAGCAAATTTCGTTGCAATCTAAAATTAGCACAGGTCGAATTAGCAACTAACACCAATTGATGCTAATTCGACCGGTGCTAATTTGAGAATGCAACGAAATTGCATTAATCGTTGCTAAATTAGCAACAAATATTTATGGTCATTTGTAGAAATAGCAATTAATTTTTTTGTTGCTAAAAAAATTGCAACTTTGTTAACAATTTCGTTGCTAAAATTAGATGCTAAATGCACAATTTAGCAACGATTTCTCTATTGTTGTTAAAATAATTGTTGCTAATGGCATTTTTTCTAGTAGTGAATTGAAACCTAACCTAATATGAGTACGGGCTTTTCGGTTCATTTCACAATCCAAAACTGGATGTTAAATAACAGAGAACAGTAAATGTATGTCTTTAATCATATATGTGTCCAGATATAAAGAGATAAACACATCTGCATATGTATATATACACATTACTGTGCGTGTATGTATGCATTGCATGCATACATGCTGTGATATATATGTATGTGCAAAGTATATTTGGTCAGCTGGTTGGCCAAGATTTACCAATCAACTAAGTTCCGTTTATTAGGTATAAACAGAATCGATCTTTAACAAATTGCCACCTCAACTGGTTTTTTAGGGGCCACGAAATTAAGTTCCCTGACAAATAGACCATGGAAGCTACAAAAAATAAGTTATGAACACCCCAAAATACAAGTGCATGACACAGCTGATGAATTGGAATGGTTGGTGCTAAGGCCTTCTAGCTTTCTCCGACTATTGTCACTGCACCTTATGCGTGATTCACTTGTAAGTCGGGGAACATAACGTTTTAAAGTATAAATTAAAGCAACACCAAATTCTCCCTAAAAAAATATACCTCCAATCATATACACTAAAACATTACATGTAAAAGTTATTTTATACTGTATTAAACTAGGCCATTTTTATAGAAGACTTTTTGTTGTTTTAGATCATCTTTATTGGAGATAAATAAAAATTCTAGTTATAGTTTGTTAATTATTAAATAATGTTATTGCGATAATAATTAACAATGTAACAACATGGTGACAATCTTGTTAGGGTTCGGGTTGGCGAGGTGGTACAACCCAACCAAACCCAAAGGTGACATGTTTAGATTACTGATAAGACTTGTGAGCCGCGCATAACCCACACGACTCATTTATCTAAGTAGGCTCCTGGCTTACACGGTTGGTGGGTGAGGCGGTATAGATTGTTAGTCCCAATGAGAGTCGATATATGAAATTGCAAGTATGCTATAAACTGAATAACTTTTATTATCGGTTCTTAAAACTTGTAATCGATACATGTACATGTCTATATATACTAAACCAATGGTCATGAAGAAACCATGGTGTCTGTTCGTTGGGTTCTTTCCCAAACGACACACCCTTTCATTTTTAGGGTTAAATTCATTTAACTAACTTAACTAACAATTCGGTTAATAAGCTCTATATTGTCGACTTTGGTCCTTCGTCTTTGTAAGAAGCAATAAAACGAGATTATTGGTTTTCATTCTCCTCCTTAATCTTGATTGTTGCTTCGACCCAAGTCTTGAACTCCGAGCATTTGTCGCATTGTTACAAACTTCAGTCTTGGTAAGGCTTTCGTTAAGATGTCGGCTCTTTGTAGTTCTCCACTAACGTGTTCCACATTGATATGACCATTCTCTACGCATTCC
>LBNU01001008.1:107331-122288 GCA_014162995.1 Artemisia annua | reverse complement strand
AATTTTTTTTTCAAATTTTTTTTTAGAAAATATTTTAGAATTTTTTTTCAAATGCTTTTTTTTCTAAAATTTTATAGAAAAACAAATGTTGAGAAAAAAAGTTATAGAAAAAAAAAATCAATTATTTTTTTTAATTTTTCAAAAAAAAAAATTTCTAAAATATTTTTATCAAAATTTTTAAGAAAAAATATTTTAGAATTTTTTTTAGCGAAAATATTTTTTTGAAATTTTTTTTCAAAAATATTTTTTTTGAAATTTTTTTTTCTAAAATTATTTTCGAAAGAAAAATTTTTAGAAAAAAAATTTAAAAAAAAAATTTTTTTAAATTTTTTTGTAATTTTTTTTTATTAAAATATTTTTTAAATTTTTTTTTTAAAATTTTTTTTTTTTTGAATTTTTTTTTTCTAAAATTTTTTTTTTGAATTTTTTTTTTTTTTTAAATAGAAAAAAAAAGTTTCTGAAAGTAACAGAACTGACGGCCGTTAGCTCATGGACGAATGGTGCAAATTCTGTGCGTAACGGTGAGGGTATTTTAGTCATATCATGTTTTTTTAACTAGTCAAACCTACGGTCAATGAAAATTGGACCAAAAGTGTTACGGGTCAGCGGGTTCTGGACTATATCCGTTACATTTTAAACTATTGGACCAAAACCGTTATACCCGGTAAACCACGAGGACCAAAAATGTAGTTAACTCTAAAATGTAAGGGGAAATCATACCTACATTACAATATAGGCAATCCTCTACATTTTCTTTGAAAAAAATGGTAAAGACAGTGGGAAAACATGTATCAGGGACTTACCGCAGGGATTGAACTGTAGATTTTTAAAACTTTTTTCAAAAAAAATGTAAGGAATTGCCTACATTGTAATGAAGATATGATTTTCCCAAAATGTAAATACATACTTTATATTTCTATAGCTTCACTCTTTTTTAGATATATCCTTTTTTTATATATGTAAAATAAGAGGCATACTTACATGAGATATGGATGGCTAATAACTGGACCATGCAAAAAATACAAAACTTGAAATATAAAGGGGGCCAAGCATGAACTCAAAAAATAAACAGCCACATAGAAACTAATTAAAGATGCTAAAACCACAGTACCTACACCAAAAAATGGAACAAGCAAACTACAGCAGCACCAAAGTCAGCATTAAATCAGTAATCATCCGCCACAACTGTATGGCCTCTCAATCCATTTTTCCATATGAAATTACGCTTCTTGGACCTCCTATAAATTAATCCACTCGAACGACCTCAACTAGACTTCGTGAAAAACTCTCAAAGCCAAGTCACACTTATTTTTAAACACGTGTGCATTCCTGTTTTTCCAAATATAATATCCGGCAACCCATAGCACCGCTAGCCATAAATCTTCCATATCACTATTCACCACGGATCCGCCACTATGCTTTAGAATCTCACATGGTGTGAACCTATCAACCCGACCCACACCCCACCAAGCAAAGATCAAGTCCCAGACTTTTTGAGCATTTTTGCATACCTATATGTATGGAACTTATAACTCTTTGCGCATTACATCCAACCTAGCACAAGTATAAGAAACATACGTAAATGTTGAGACAATTTAGTGCACCGCACCAACTACGTATAGCACGTCAATAGTTATAAGATAATCAATGAACTACGTGAGGAACAAATACATGCAGAATCTGTACATAAACTCTTTCAATTTGATGCCTAAAAACACAATTTTTTGAATGATTTATTACACCATATCACCTCACAAAACATATTTTGTTGTAATACCTGATTACCAATCTTTCTTAATAAGTCCCTTGAATGTACAACATCATATTGTTGGAACTTACTGACATAAATATAAAAAATAGTGTTATTAATGCTAGCATCCTTTTGGGAGTTAAAGTAGAAATAGAAATTACTTGTTCTAATATATAGTAACTTCAAGTAGTTTCTTAATCTACTTTTTTCTTTTATACAACATACTTCATGTACGTTTACCACTTGTTTCACCTAACGCGCTCATAAACTAGGTTTAAAAGCTCGTCGAACTAACCATATCTTATTTGGGCATACATTGAGTTACCGAGTCTAATTTACAGCCATAGCTACTTTAGTAAGTTAGAGATATGCTTCACGATATTGAAATAGTCGTGACACATGTATAAGAAAAGAATCAAGTGATACGATTGAGCAACTCTTGGATTTGCGAGTATTTGTTGTCTTCTGTTTATTGATTTTCTTTCCTTTGTCGCATTCGTCACCTTTTTTATACGCACTATGCTTTTTGATGGGCATACACCAATTGTATATTTAATGCAAGACTCTCCTCAAATATTTTAATGTGAATATTTTAGCTGAAGNTTTTTTAACTAGTCAAACCTACGGTCAATGAAAATTGGACCAAAAGTGTTACGGGTCAGCGGGTTCTGGACTATATCCGTTACATTTTAAACTATTGGACCAAAACCGTTATACCCGGTAAACCACGAGGACCAAAAATGTAGTTAACTCTAAAAATAAGACTAAGAACTAAACCAACTTATCTATAAAATATAGTATAAAATTACTTTTAGTACTTATTTTGAAAAGCTACATATTAAAACAATATTAGTTGTACCTAGTACCTACACTAGCCTCCTTTGTTACCCTTTTAGACTACGAGTAACTCAGACCCGTGCGTTGCACACGGGCTTTATCTAATTGGTCATAGTGTAATGTGCGGTAATTTTTTTTGTTATTAAACTTTTGTAAGTATGGCCTTAGTTGATCGGTAAATTTTATATTTAAACTTTTTATGACAGATTAGTAGTTATTTATAAAATTTATATTTTGTATTTATTCTCAAGATTGTAATATTATATTTAAACTTTTTATGACATATTAGTAGTTATTTATAAAGTTTAGATTTTGTATTTATTCTAAAAATTGTAACATCCCTATATTTTGATACAAAACTAATATGTAATTTTCGGCACATATTTTCGTCATTATATATCTAAGTTGTGATTGTATCACACCTTTTCTAAGCATGCACACACTTAAAATAGTTTGTTGACATGTAAGCTTCGGCACTCATTTTCATCATTATATATCTAAATTGTGATGGTATCACACATTTTCTAAGCATGACACACATTTAAAATAGTTTATTGACAATAAGTTCCTAAGTTGTGATGTTACCACAACTTTTGTTGGTCAATAAGTTCCTAAGTTGTGATGTTACCACAACTTTTGTTAGCATGGCATGAAAAATGTTGGTGCCTTTATTTCTGTCAGTTTTAATTGAGGTCTAGTCAAAAACTATGTTTGCCACTTATTTTCATCATAAGTAACTTGGGCTGCCTCAGGACCCGTGCGAAAATAATTTCCCCAAACGATACGAACGCGAACCAAGCGATGACTACAACTTCTTTAAAAGAATTGTTTCTTTGGAGTAAATTAAACGCGGAAAAATACTCGGGAATTACGGGAAGTAATCGATTCTTGAGAAAGTGTATAGGTATGCTAAGTGAAGTTCTAAATATGTATAGGTCGTGGCCGAGTCATAGTTGCCCTGAGAAGTTCTTTAGTCGTTGCCTTTCTTTTGCTATTACATATCTATCTTGGAATTGTGCCCTTACGACATCGAGGTGAGGTTCTCATAGCCCACTTGTTACTCGCTATTTAATCGATTTTAGATGCGTTTTTCCTAAATGGGGGAGTAATACATGGCACTGTTTTCTTGACCTGCTACTGTGTTCGTTTTGCTATTGGTGTGACTAGTTTTAGGATAGACGACGAGGTAGCCGTTGACTCTAGACGTAGGCGGTTTGCCCTAGTTTGGAATAGACGCTATCGCGACCTAGCGTTCGGACAGACTTGGGGGGTGGTTTCCTGCTGAGACCTGACTAGTGACTGCTTGAGAGGCCTGCTCCACCATAACCATTCAACTTTACTAAGATGATAACGACGATTGATGTTTTGAGATTGGAGATTTGATTATGAGTCTATACTATTCCCTAGTTACAATAGCGGGCTAAAATTCCTTCAGGTCCGTATTGATTTTTGCTTTAAACCTACTGAACTCACCAGGCCGAAAGCTGACCCTTTTAAGATGTATTTCTCAGGTAATAGGAGTTCTTTACGTCTTGGGTACAACGGTTAAGTGCTTGGTTCTTGGCTTGGGTTGAATAATCGATGGAACGACTCTGCATGTTATTTATTTGCCGGACCTATCTACTTTTATTAACTATGGGCTTTCCTTTTTAAAAGATTTTTTTTGGATGAATGTAAACTTTAACTTTACGTTGACCTTGTTTACATTTGCATCTATGTTATCTTATTATCTATTCTTGTGATGATACCAATTTCCCGTAGCACCCTGAAAGCTTGTAAGTCTTCCGCTGTACGAATTTTGGGGGTGTTACAATATAACCTGTATTTTGTGTTTTAGCTTCTCATCCGCGGCGCAACTCCCAAAATTCAAGCCAAAGATCGAAAACAAACCTACAAAAATCATGTACAGGTAATTTAGCACTTATCATTACATAAGATGTAAATTATCGTTACATAAGATGTAATCAGGATACATGTAAGTTTAACTATCATAGGTATATGGCAGTTCAAAGAGAAGAAAACTGAAACAGTTAGGTATTATTGGATGTTGACTTGGCAAATTTAAAGGCACGTATCTTTCTTATATGATAGTAAGATATAGAATGACTGCTATAAACTTCGTAATTATGCATGTATTTAGGCTGCAAACACCTCAATCTTCCACATATCAACCATAATCTTTGACACAATTGAAGCGTGGTTTGCGACCTACGCAGTAAGTTTTACCTCTCAAGGGATCTTGAGAAGCTTGCATCCCCACCAGGCAGTGTACCTGACCGATGTAGTATAGTGAAGTGGCAAGTACCGGGGGATTGATCGTTCTCTCGGGGAATAGTGTCGTTAGGATTGAAAACTACTCTAGTTAGGTCTAAGGGTGAAGGATGATTCTTTTTGTATTTTTATGTTTTATGCAAAGCAAGTAAAGATATCGGGTATTTGGAAGAGTGGACGGAATTAGTTGCTAATCAACTAACCCAAATAAGTACTAATGCAAATAAAATAAAATAACAAGAAAATAAAGGATTGTGAAACTAATATAGAGAAAAGTGTGTTTACTTAGATTTCATTACTCCCTAGCTATCTTTTACCGGTTAATTGGTTTGTTACAATTGTGTGGATGACGGGTTGTATTCCTTAATACCATTCGTAGGGCCGTGTACGATCTTCCCTAACTCTATAAGCGCAAACTTCATTCTATAGCGACACGTTTAGTATCCAAACCATGAAATCACTAGTAATTACTTATGCATTAAATACAACCAAATAATCGTAGTACACATCCGATTCATGTTTCTTAAGACGTTCAAGCAAGTCACCAATTGGAAGTTAGCCAGTTTTCTTAAGCCTAACATCGACATCACCCACCCACAACAATTAATAACAAACCAACAACAAGTAATCAATAGCTAGGTTTCATTAGATCTAAGCAAACACAAGAGAAACCTAGCCTAGCATGTTAATTGAAAGACAAGCATAAGATATAATCACACAACACATAGACATATTGAATGATTTAATGGAAGACTTATCTTTAATTAAGCATGGGTGAAACAAGGGTGAAAAGCCCTTGAAAAAGGCAGAAAATTCGACCTAGGATTTATCCCTAAAGTTCTCCCAAAAGTTACACTCTTTAATGAAGAAAAATCCTTAAGTATATATAGAAAATACATTCTGACGGCGTCAGGTTATAAATCCCTGGCGCCGTCAACTCGCCGTGTCTAGGGTTGTCGGATCACCTAAATCTACTTCTGATGCCGTCAGCTTTTAAAACCTTCTGGGCCGTCTCTCTTTAGCTTAACACCTGACGGCCTGGACCTTGCAACACCTGACGCCGTCAAGTGTAAACATGTTGAATCCTTCCTTGGTCGTCTAGTAGAGTCTGAGTCCACCTCTCGTATCTTCAGGTGACGGCGTCAGCATCCAAAGCCTGACACCGTCAGGTAGGAATTCCAGCATGATTTGAGACTTTGTCGTTTTCTTCACTTTTATGATCCAAAAGCGTCCAAAATGCAATGTTTTCCAGAATTGTTCCTGAGAGTACCTAAAATGACAAAAGGAACGATTTAAGGCAATATTTGATCATAAAATAACGATTTAGGGATTAAATGACCCCCTAAAAGCGTAACACTTTTCGCCTCATCAAATGCCCTTACACTTGAGATTTGCTTGTCCTTAAGCAAATGCGCTTTTATTCCAATCAAAATATGAGCTAGGGGTCATTTAACACCAATATAAAAGTAATTACAACAAATAGTTATTCCAACCTAGTCATGAAAAGTACGAAAATCATACACTAGCCCCTTAGCAAATAGATTACCATAGGCTTGGGAAAGGATCAAAAACCTCCTCCACTAGGCATAAGCACCAAGATAAACTATCAAAGGGGGCTTTTCAAGGGTTGTAACGTTAGGTGTAGGGATATGATAAACACGGTTTGTTGGAATAAGGGTTATTTTTATTGGTGGCGAGTTAACTATCTTGATCAAATACATGCACAATGTGGCGTTGCTAAGCCAAGACTCGACTAAACTTAAGCTAATAAAAAATAAAAATAAAAACATAAATAAACATAAAATGAAACGGGATGGTAGTCCGTATGTTTTTTTCTCTCTTTCTTTTTCCAATTTTTTTCTTTTTCTTGTTTTTTCGATTTATTTTTTCATACACTCTTGCCCTACNAACTATCAAAGAGGGCTTTTCAAGGGTTGTAACGTTAGGTGTAGGGATATGATAAACACGGTTTGTTGGAATAAGGGTTATTTTTATTGGTGGCGAGTTAACTATCTTGATCAAATACATGCACAATGTGGCGTTGCTAAGCCAAGACTCGACTAAACTTAAGCTAATAAAAAATAAAAATAAAAACATAAATAAACATAAAATGAAACGGGATGGTAGTCCGTATGTTTTTTTCTCTCTTTCTTTTTCCAATTTTTTTCTTTTTCTTGTTTTTTCGATTTATTTTTTCATACACTCTTGCCCTACCATCCAAAATAATACATCATAGGGGCCTCGGTTCTCCCCTTACACTTGAACTTTTACATACTTTACAAATAACTATTCTAATGACTCGAATTAAGATAATCGAAAAACTTTGAGTACTTTAAAACATTAACATACATATGGGGGTAATAATTGACTTCTTCCCCATTACTCCATTACATTAGTACTTTACCCATGAGTCCCAATCGTCCGAAAACAATATGTACAAGATATGACTCGACTTAGCAACCATGTAATCAATAAGACAATTAACTATGGGTTTAAAGTCACAATAATGCACTAAAGATGAGTGCATAGAAGGTAGGCTAAGGCGATTTGGGTGTACATTTGGGGTGGTTGTAAACAAATTCTTCCTTTAAGTAAAATGCTTAAAGTTAGAAACGAAAAGATAGGCTCTGAGGGGTGTACTAGGGGTATCGTGTACTAAAAATGAGTACAACGCTAAGGGTGTGGGAAAATTACCTGACCAATGAATTCAATGTAATTATAATAAAGGTGTAAAACAAGGGGTTTATCCTAATGCCTCTTATCATGTAGTAAATCTAACTACACGAATGTAGTCTCACTTGTGGATTTGGGATGGTCACTAACGCAATTTCTAGAATCTAAATACTACCGGTACACAAACAAGCATAAATGCTTTTCCTAAATAAACTTAGTAGATCGCTGGCGCGAGTATTTTGACGCTTCAACTAACGGATGGTCACTAGTGCACTTCTTGGATCGCTGGCGCGTTATTTGCATAACGGATGGTCTCCAAGTCATACACTAGATCGCTAGCGCGTTAGTCAATTAATCTAACACTCGGATGGTCACTACCTTATTCATAAATTTTTGAGTGATACGGTTTTTCTGCTAGTAATACAATTCCCTATCCATGAGACGCTTATTATGCCTAAAGTTTCACTCCTATATGTTGTAAAAAAAAATTTAATTTGGCGCTAAAATTGCCCTAACAAATATTCCTCTCAGTTTTATTACACATTTACCATTAAACAAACAAAAATCAAGCGTAATTGCATTCTCTAAGGTGTCTTCATTTACCCCCTTACACTTAAGCCGAACATTGTCCCCAATGTTCACTAAAAAGATGTAAAAGTAAAGAAAATGAAAGAATGAAACAAATACTCCCCTGATTTGTTTGGTGTGGATCGTGTGGTAACGTGGTTAGATCTTCTTCTAAGATGATGTAATATCTTCAAGATTAAAGCAGCGCCAAAAGCTTGATTTCATGTCATCTTCTTGTCCAATATAACCTGTTAAACATGAGATAACAATCTAGGAAAACCTTGCGTAAAATCGGCGGTAAAATCTATATAAAGATATAGTGCTTGTGGAATGAGTGTTTGCAGATTCCTGGAGTTAAAGATGCAGTAATTTTCATAATCCCGGCAGAAAAACAAAACTTTCAAAAAAAACTTTCTGGAATTAGTGCCAGATGCCGTCAGGTTATAATGCCTGACGCCGTCAGAACTGGTCTGACAGAATTTTCATGTTTAGTTTTCGGAAAATTTCTAGAAAAACATATACCTTAATTCCTGGAATCCTGCAAAATTTTATTATGACTCGATACAAGCATTTGACTCAAACAAATACTAATATGTATGTTCATTTTATATTGTTATGATTCATGTTCAATTCGTTCTTATAAACAAATTTAGATTTCCCTTACACTTATCTTTTGCAAAATACCTTTATATGTAGTTAAGACGAAGTTAAAAACAAAATAAAGCATTTTCATAATGTAATTTGAAACATGAATCGTTAGCAATAAAAATAAAGCATGCATATGGAAGCAAATAAAACCAAATAAACAAAAAAACAAAACAAATAAAGCTTGGGTTGCCTCCCAAGAAGCGCTTTTCTTTATTAACAAGTCTTGTAGCTAGGCTCAAAGTCACGGTCTATTACGTGACCCCATCGTCAGTCACGGTCTTTAGGTCATACTCAGACTCCCCACCGGAATTACTCTCATAGTAAAGATACTTATGGCCTTTGAAATCACAAATATCCTCTTGATATTTGGAACTAAGTTCACTAAGACCTTCAAAGAATCCCTGTGACAGATCAAAAGTGTTTTTACACCCTCTTCTAACATCATCATCGCTTAGTATAAGTTGAGATCCAAGCCTATCAAGTGTATCGCAATCCACCTTCTTGAAGTCTCTCATTTTATACGGAGTCTGATATGAGATTCTCTTAATCCCACTTGTGAAAGTCATGATTCCATTGTGTTCATCTATAGCTAAGTTGGTGATCTAGCAAAAGGGTGCCCTAAACACAATTTGCGACAACCTAGGGTCGATGTAATCTTCAATGTTATCGACTATTGTAAAGCTTAGCACGAATGTCATATTGCTTACAAATATGTGCATATCTTTATCAATGCCAATGATATCCTCTCCCTTATATGTCATCCCCCGTCTACAAATATTGTTATATTGAAACAAAGACATAATGTTCTTGGGTAGACATGTGTCTATGTAAACATTATAAAAATGCTTGCGACCTATCATACAAGGTATTTTGAGATTACTTGGATCATGTCGCTTTATCTTCCCTGGCTTTCTTCCTTGTAACCCTTTTGTGTTACAAACCAACAGTGGTTGGTATTCATAAACTTCTTCATTACCTCCTCGAAAAATTACTCTTCTTACGCCATCTGTGAATGATGTGCTATTGTCGCTCTCATCTAGCATCACTCCCGTTGCTTTCACGAATGGTCTCCCTAAGACTAGGTTAGTCAATGTGGGGCTAATAATTGAGTCCATGTCATTGATTATAGTGAGTTCAATGTCATAAATGAATTTTCGAATCACAATGGGTACTCTTCTTCTTATCCCAATGAAATTGAATCACATATACGTGAGCTGCTCAGTGAAGGCTTCGTTATACAGATAGAGGGATATTGCATTCATCGGAGAGTTGGGGTCCACATAGGCATCGGTTATAATCTTTTTTCCTAGTGGCTTAAAAAATAAAAAATGCTGAATATGATGTATACATGCATCATATTACATAATATGATTCGACAAGACAAAAAAAGCGATATCTCCCAAATGGTTCATGAAAGAAGCACATCAACCAGACGATCTCGTACGATCCGATGAACAAGTGCGAGAAGTTATGAGGTACATTAGATCGTCACAAGCGCATCAAAACCTTCTTTCCAAATTGGTCGAACACTTGTATCGTAATGTATAATTTTAGTTTATGTTTTTTATTTATCTATGTATTGTTTTTAATTTCGTACGTGTGTGTATGTGTTAATTTTAGTTTATGTTTTTTATTTATCTATGTAATATTTTTATTTTTTGAAAAAAAATTCTTAAATTTATAAAATGGCGTTTGAAATTTCGTTTGTTTACGTTTTTAATTTCTTAACGTTTACATTCACATTTACGTTTTTAGTTTATAAATATAAATTATTTAATTAAATAAAAAAATGGAATGTATGGTGAGAGAGTGTCACCACTTCCCTTGTATGGTGAGTGTCTGAGTGAGAGTGAGTGAAAGTAAGAGGAGAGAAAAAGTTGAGGTGACGCTGAGGTGGCGCTGAAGGAGTGTTGCATCACTCCCTCCGGACTTAACAAATACAAAGTAATCAAATTTCAATCATAAATTTACATTATTATATCTGAAGAAAAGGTGACGATATAGTTGCCAACCTTTTATAAAACAGTCACTTGAAGCTCATCTTCTTTCTACACCTTTCCAAAAGTGAAAAAAGGGAGACGATACAGTTACTAACCTTTTTTGCAATGCACTCATCTTCGGTTAAGGAATAATAACTTTTATTACTCTTGAAGAACAGAGATATAAGAGAAGAATACAACCCGTATTTTGTGTTTTAGCTTCTCATCCGCGGCACAACTCCCAAAATTCAAGCCAAAGATCGAAAACAAACCTACAAAAATCATGTACAGGTAATTTAGCACTTATCATTACATAAGATGTAAATTATCGTTACATAAGATGTAATCAGGATACATGTAAGTTTAACTATCATAGGTATATGGCAGTTCAAAGAGAAGAAAACTGAAACAGTTAGGTATTATTGGATGTTGACTTGGCAAATTTTAAGGCACGTATCTTTCTTATATGATAGTAAGATATAGAATGACTGCTATAAACTTTGTAATTATGCATGTATTTAGGCTGCAAACACCTCAATCTTCCACATATCAACCATAATCTTTGACACAATCGATGCGTGGCTTGCGACCTACGCAGTAGGTTTTACCTCTCAAGGGATCTTGAGAAGCTTGCATCCCCACGAGGCAGTGTACCTGACCGATGTAGTATAGTGAAGTGGCAAGTACCGGGGGATTGATCGTTCTCTTGGGGAATAGTGTCGTTAGGATTGAAAACTACTCTAGTTAGGTCTAAGGGTGAAGGATGATTCTTTTTGTATTTTTATGTTTTATGGAAAGCAAGTAAAAATCTCAGGTATTTGCAAGAGTGGACGGAATTAGTTGCTAATCAACTAACCCAAATAACTACTAATGCAAATAAAATAAAATAACAAGAAAATAAAGGATTGTGAAACTAATATGGAGAAAAGTGTGTTTACTTATATTTCATTACTCTCTAGCTATCTTTTACCGGTTAATTGGTTTGTTACAATTGTGTAGATGACGGGTTGTATTCCTTAATACCATTTGTAGGGCCGTGTACGATCTTCCCTAACTCTATAAGCGCAAACTTCATTCTATAGCGACACGTTTAGTATCCAAACCATGAAATCACTAGTAATTAATTTTACATTAAATACAACCAAATAATCGTAGTACACATCCGATTCATGTTTCTTAAGACGTTCAAGCAAGTCACTAATTGGAAGTTAGCCAGTTTTTTTAAGCCTAACATCGACTTCACCCACCCACAACAATTAACAACAAACCAACAACAAGTAATCAATAGCTAGGTTTCATTAGATCTAAGCAAACACAAGAGAAACCTAGCCTAGCATGTTAATTGAAAGGCAAGCATAAGATATAATCACACAACACATAGACATATTGAATGATTTAATGGAAGACTTATCTTTATTAAGCATGGATAAAACAAGGGTGAAAAGCCCTTGAAAAAGGCAGAAAATTCGACCTAGGGTTTATCCCTAAAGTTCTCCCAAAAGTTACACTCTTTAATGAAGAAAAATCCTAAAGTATATATAGAAAATACATTCTGACGGCATCAGGTTATAAATCCTGACGCCGTCAACTCGCCGTGTCTAGGGTTGTCGGATCACCTAGATCTACTTCTGACGCCGTCAGCTTTTAAAACCTTCTGGGCCGTCTCTCTTTAGCTTAACACCTGACGGCCTGGACCTTGCAACACCTGACGCCGTCAGGTGTAAACATGTTGAATCCTTCCTTGGTCGTCCAGTAGAGTCTGAGTCCACCTCTTTTGTCTTTAGGTGACAGCGTCAGCATCCAAAGCCTGACGCCGTCAGGTAGGAATTCTAGCATGATTTGAGACTTTGTCGTTTTCTTCACTTTTATGCTCCAAAAACGTCCAAAATGCAATGTTTTCCAGAATTCTTCCTGAAAGTACCTAAAATGACAAAAGGAATGATTTAAGGCAATATTTTTTCATAAAATAACGATTTAGGGATTAAATGACCCCCTAAAAACGTAACACTTTTTGCCTCATCAACAATATTCACGCGGCAACGCCCGAGTTCCAAAACCTCGTTAGAAATAATTCCCATCAGGTTAGAAATGCAAATTTCTAATGACAAGATGTAAATCATTCAAAACCTATGGATGCTAAACTAAACGCCAATTTAATTGAAGTCACACGTCGACTAATTACATAGTACCAGCGAGGCAGTGATGTGACTCAAAAGCATGTTCCCTATTTCTAGCATGTATAGCATGTGAATAAGAGAATAAGTGTCATCGCTCAAGTCATTTCACATCGTCATCACCTGAGCATTCTCTTTTTCCACAATCACACACCAAAATATAAATTTTTTCATTTTTCAAACCAACTAATTTTTCATTCATTTAAGAGTTCTTCATTTAAATAAAAATACAAAGATTTAAGATCATTTGAGGACCAAACTTTTTTTACATACCAATGGACTAATCTCCACCTTTCATCTTCCCTCCATCTTTATTTGATCTAATGGATGAGATTAAGCCCAACAATTTAAAAAACCCACTTTCATCCTTTTTTTTCAAATATTAATATCTTTCAAACCGTTAATCGTTAAGCGAAAAAAAAATATACCGTAACGACGAGCATTTAATTATCTTTCTATAGATAGGCACTTTAATATATTTTCGACAAAAAAGTTTTTTTTCGTTTTTTTCACGTTTTTTTCCGTGGCCGAAAAAATCATATATGATATATCATATATGATATTACATATAATATATGATATACATATCATATATGATATATCATATATGACTTTTTTCGGCCACGAAAAAAAAAGTGAAAAAAAAACGAATTTTTTTATGTCGAAAGTATATCAAAATGCCCGTCTATAGAAAGATAATTAAATGTTCGTCGCGATGGTGTAATTATTTTCGCTTAACGATTAACGGTTTAAGAGATATTTAAATTATAAAAAATGGGTGATATATTAAAATGCTTTTAATCTCAACCATTGATTTCTTTTTAGATGGATGGTGGGGATGAGACCCGTAAGAAAAGTTTGGTATTTAATATAACTCTCCTCAAATACAAATTACATTAAAAAATATATATATATATAAAAAAAATTACATCCACACAATATTTACAAAAATATCTTTCTACATTTCTAGCATGCGAATAACATGTTCGTATTGAATCATTTAACTGTCAAACATTCTATTCCCCATTAAACCAAAACTGTCTTCTACATTTCTATGTGGCATATGATGATTTGAACAACATGTTCAACTTGAATTCATTTGCTGCCGCAAATGCTTTTCCACAAAAAGCCGAAAATTATTAATAACAAGAAGATAAACTATTAAATTTATCAATGTTGGGTATTTACTGCTTTTTTCTAACTAAAACCTAAATTTTGTATATTTAACAAGTAAATGAGCGACAATTAATTGTTTGACATAAATACATCCGTGTGATGCGCCGAATTTGTAATTTATTTGTTTGTTATATGGTGTTAGACTAAAAATGCAGGCTTATACTTAGCGTCTTGTATTCAAGAACCTCAAAATTATATATGTTCCCTTGTGGAAACGAGCCGAGTCGAGTTTGAGCATGTGACAACTCGAGCTCGGCTCATTTAAATCTTTTAGGGAGTTGATATGTACATGGATCTTTTTTATCCACACACATATGATTACAGTATTTAATTATTATGCCCTTATACAACTCTTATCCTTACTCTCTCCATGCCATGTTTTATCATATTCATCTTCTGTTTTTCACTTTCATTCCAGTATTCCTATGTTTCCAGCTTAATACAATTATTCTGATGATGTTCATGTTATGGGTCATATTGGAAATGGACAACCATAATGGTCAACGCGGGTCAAAGACACCAAAATTCAGTTAGAGAAGTTGTTGCCGCCAAACACTTATAAATACCACTCATTGTTCACTTTCATTTCTTAGCTTTGGATAATTCATTATCTTCTCTGATTCTCTCTGTAACTCTCTCTGTTATCAGTTGTAACAAACTTGTAACAAATTCATAACAACTATCCTCTTGAAAATGCATTGAAGCTTTTGACTCTCTAGTCTTATCTCCTTGATTGTTTAAGCTCATTGTAATCCATTATCGATCTTAAGTGATCTTAGTGGTGTGTTTCAATTGGTATCAGAGCTGCCTTCCTGTATCCTCTGTTCAATATTGTTATTCATTCAAAAAAAAAAAAAAAAAAAAAAAAAAAAAAAAAAAAAA